>LPNX010834537.1:1320-66937 GCA_001517045.1 Pseudotsuga menziesii | reverse complement strand
TTTTAGTTTATTGAAAAATGTACTTATGTATTTTATTTTATTTTAAGCTCAAAAAAAAGTATGAATTTTATTTTATTTTTTCTAAGGAAAGAAACATTTATAAATAAGTGTGTGAATTTCAAAAAAAAATCAAATTAAAAATTTAATAGAATTTTATGGTTTAAATTTTTTTAAATAATATCAAATTAAAAAATTAATAGAAATCCATAATTTAAGATAAAATTATATTTTTGATATTTTGTAGAAAAAAAATATAGATTTATATTCAACATTTTGAAAATTATAAATTATAAATTATAAATTTAGAATATTTTAAAATAATAGTAAATATAGTACTAATAAAATATATAAATTTATAGATTAAATTATGGAAAATTGGAATTGTAATTTAATTCTTTAAAAATAGATGAAAATTTTTACATAAATATATTTTAAAAATTAGTTTAAAATTATAAATATCTATAGGAATTAGTTTAAAATCCCAAGTATTTTTAACTCATTTCCACCCCATCGAAAACTCACAAAGCATTCCCTATAACCCGAAAAAACCTTTAGTGACTAGAATTCAACTCGTATTTTAGGAAGCTTCACCCAAATAAGTACCACATGTCCATAATCTCAAATTGAACAATAAATAAATGAGTACTCAATATTATAAAAATAAATCATAACCCCGATCACACCACAGATTCGATAGTCTTCTTCACACCACCTTCAAAGCAAAAACAAAAAACTCGTCAATCCATTCTATTTTGTAAACTTTTTGGTGGTTTTTTGAGTAAGAGTTTTTTACTCGTATCCATATATGGAGTTACTTGTACATTGAGTTATTTACAAAAAATCATTTACTATGCCTTAATTCATGCAGATGTATCTCTACAGTGGGGATTTTCGGTTCATCGAAGGCAGAGCACTGGTGGATCTACGGCCATTCCTTGCCCCGGAGGTCGACCGAGGACTTATAAGTATATGATTGTGCATGATGTAATATTTGTTGTTAGTTACATCAAATTAAATTTTTTCACGTGTGTATATTTAATCATAAACTTGTATGTCTCTATTTTCACAGGTTCTCCTAGGCGTTCTATGCCGACATACGTTCTTGCTGGGGAGATGAGTGGCAGCCACTCTAGCAGCCGCTCTGTGCATGTGAGTGACAAGGATCAGGATACTGTTGGTGTCGGTGGGGAGGTTCCCCATGAGACAGGTACATTAAATACATATATATATCTTTCAGTTATCAGTACCTTTAGTTTACGTTCTCATCTAACATTAAATGTTATCAATACTAACATTTGTGTTTTCATCTAATTTTCAGATGTTGCATAACATGGCGTCAACCCTCCCGAGGAAGCACCATGGGAGGATGATATCACACGTATCACGCTACAAGACATTACCACATAGCATGCATGTTTGTAGGAAAACATCAAGACCATTCCTAATATCTCTCCCTCATCACGTTCGATGGAGATGATGTTAGAGGCAATAGGAAATCTACTGAAGGTCTACAAATCCATCAGACCATTGAGTTCTCTTTGGGCCTCTGCATGTCAGAGAAGAAGGGCCATTATGAAGGGTCCTGATGACTAGGTTGCAGTGAGAGATGCAACAACTGGCCATGATGTGAAGGGAGCATTATTTGATATCCCTCCTGACCGTGCCTTTGGTCAACCGCTTAGACTCAAGGAGTTTTAACTAGAAGCTATAGTGCCTTATGTATATGACAGGTTCATTGGAGTGTGGGGCATGTTTCCCCACTATGACCAGGTCCCACTATACTTTGCAAAACATATCTATGCAATTTTTTTCCTGGATATGCACCTATATTACACTAGCATGCCATCGAGCTTCTATGGTGCTAGTGGGGGACGCAGTCATGGGCGTCCTAGGGCTAGGAGAGACCCTGTAACTCAACCAGAGCCAGATCCATTGGTATTTTTCCCTTCCAGGACCATGCTTAGGGTCGATGATATAGGTGCGTCATCTCATCTAGCGGTTGATGATTGTGGTTCATTGGCAGAGACGACACTCATGACAATGCATTTTGGCATGATGGTTGTGTAGGAAGAGAGCCGCAGAGCACCCACTACACCTGTAGAGCCTGAGTTACAGTGGGTGGATGATGATGTTATTAACCTTCTTGATCATGACTCAATGTTGTTGTATGCTATCATGGCATGTGATGCATATTTTAGATTGCATCAGAGATGCAGGCCTCGACCAATGGGACAGGTATATCTTTATTGTCATCATTTGATTGCTATGATTTTTAGGTATATATTTTTTTAACTAATAATTTGTTTTTTGTTAGACCTCCATGCAGGATTCCAAGTTCATGGATTTTCTGTTTAGTAATGATGCATCTGTTCGAGCTCCCGTTGTAGTTCCGTCCGCCCACGTCGATGAGGTATGTGTTAACAGTCATCCTAAATTTGAATTTCTAAATTCAAGTCAATTGTTGAACACGCAATATTTTGGTTTGTTCTAAATTTCCTCATTTATTTTGTTCATATTGTAAAGGATAGAGGAAAGGGAATTGCACATGATTGTACACAGCCTCGCTCAAGTCCTACTCATGACACGCCAATCGATGAGGTACTAGTTATCACCTATTCGAATTGTTTGCATATTTACGTTCAGATTATAATTTACATGTTCAAATTGTAATTCTCAAGTTCAAATTGTAATTCATTAATATAACTATTTTCATGTCATGGAAATAGACACAGACACGGGTAGCTGCAGATGAGGGCATTGAAGCTACCGTGATGCTTACAGATGAGTGGGCTGCCTCTCAACGACCGAGTCTCGATGAAAGATCGTCTCGGAAGATACCAAGCCTCCTAGACCTGACACTCAACTTGAGTGAGGTGAGTTCATAGATATTTGTTTCATATATATATTTAATTTTTTCTCACATTTTGTACATGTAATTTAAATATGTGTTATGTAACTGACTTGCAGAGTTCACGTTTTAAATTATGCAGTTCTCAGATCTGGGCAATTTTTTGTTTGATGTGAATGACCAAGACTAGGGGCCCAGTGCAACTAGAGGTAGTTTCCATGATGGTCGATCTCTTGATCAATGATGTAGGAGTGTTTTGTAGACTGTTATTTGTGGACATTATTATTTTGCACATGATTATTTTGTAGACTGTTATTTGTGGACGTTATTATTTTGCACATGATTATTTTGTAGACTGTTATTTGTGGACTTTATGATTATCAATATATATATATGTATATATATGGAATTTTTTTTTAACATGATGGTTTGTTAAATGTTTTAATTATTTGCAGTTATAGTTTAAAGTTATTTATGTTTTACTTTTTCCTAGTGTTAGTTTTAACAATCAATAATTTGTTTTACAATCTTATGAAATTGTACAATTTTCCAATTTAATAAATTACAAGTTTACAAAATTTACAATGTTTACAAGTTTACATGTTTGCAAAATTTTCAATCGAACACAACTTACAATTTTTAACATAACTTACAATTATAATGTTACAAAATTTACAACTTTACAATGTAAGATCTATTAGGTGCAAATTACAACTACAAAGTAAAATTTGATTTCATATTTCAGAAGAAATTTAGATTTGCCATGTATTTAAAAAGCATGGAAACTATGTCAATGTATCAACTTATATGTCATGGAATATAACTTTCATTCATCTGGCCAATGGGTTATATGAATGCACATCTCCACAATATGATCATGGTCAGCTACTGACATCTTCCATCTCTTTGGTTCACCCCTCTTCACCTTGAGTTCAATGAGATGTGTCTGAGTTGCCACAACCAAATGACTGTACTGACAAGATATATATTCAGGAATGAAATCTTTGTAAATAATATAGTCACCTTGTCTTCTCACTTTTTCAAAAAAGTGTCCCATCACAACTAGGTCACCAACTTGGTATGTGAACTCTACGTTGACATAGGGCCGCACCAACCTACTTTTTATTTTTGTATACTGCATCAAAAAGTATGCCACATGGTCAACATATCTCGGTGGTGCAACTAAAACAAATACATCGCATGCATCAATATTTTAAAATATTAAAAATTATATATAGATATAGATATAGATATATGCATGTGTACAGGACTAGAGACTTAAACATTCAATCAAGTATCATGTACCTTGCTTAACCAAATCAGAAACCTGATCATGATCTAGTGAAACCAATGTCTCGTCAGTGTGCAACTCTTTCCACATCGGAATCAGATGTGGCCCCTTTGGATTAAGAGGGACATATTTCCATTGTTTGACATATGCATCGTTCACACAATGATCAACCCCCAGTCCATTGGCATCAATGAAAATCTCACAGAAGCATGCATACTTCCTTTTTTCAATGGAAAATATGTCGCCCATGTCTTTACTACGAACTGAATGTAGTTCTCTCATACCAGGTATGGTATCGAAATACCATGGCATGGATATATTCACATTGCCAAGGGAAACATCCCAAAAAACCTGCATCGAATACCAAAAATTACACACACACGCACACACACACACACACACACACATATATATATATATATAATACAAACACATTTATTAAATTCCAATTAAGTTGTTGGTTTTTTCTACCTACGCACCGACCTTGCTTGTTCATGACCTTGGTGACCCAAATTTTGTGTGCACCAATCAACTACTTCTACTGAGCACTTGAGCCGAGATGCACTATGACTCATTTGGTACCTCTGAAGTGCTCATTTCATGCATGCACCTACGCCATCATGTTCACCCTTTCTGTGCCCTATTTAAAAAAAGCTCCATGTGTGTCGAATTCTCATCTCTTTGTGAAAATGAATCAACCAATAAAATGAGCGTGCCGATTTGAACTGCCCTGCACACCCATCTGACCAAATCTAGTGTTTTGTAAATGACACCCCATTCTTTTTGAATGAATCATAAATCAATCCAAATTAGTGTTGAAAAAACACTGTATCATGCTCATGATCATCACTGGCATAAAAATGATATTCCTTGATCACATCGAGTGACTGAGGAGTGCTATCCCTACAATCAATGCTCTCCTGAGCAAGTCTATACAATACATGTATGAAGATGGACATTTGGTCAGAGTGATAATACTCACTTTGTATCTCTCTCTGAGGAGAAAATGTGTAATTCTCAGCAAAGTCTACCACCGATAGGATTGTCCCTGGCTCAAAAACCTCACGAGAATGCTTAAATTCTAAAGCTTACCACCTAGACCTGTGGGAGTGTTTAATGTATTTGTAAATTTGACTTTGAAACTTGTCCATGAAGTCTTAAATAGGAATATCATCCTTGACCAAGTCGATCCTCTTAGATGGAACATGTGAAGAAGATGATGGATTCATGGAGACATACTCATATCTCTTCCACTTAACTATGATACCTGACAATCCAGGGTGTGTTGGATCGATAGGAAACTTTTTATGGAACAATGCCAAATCACCACATTCATGGCATATTCTCCCACCTACACACCTTTTATTGAAAAACACATTTTTAGGATTGCTATTGCATAGTATCATGGAAATAAAATCCCGCACCGTGTGAGGAGCTAGTTCACCATCCCAATGTTTTTTGCAAAAATACACAACTGTGTCATAGTATAACTGGAATTCAATGTGGTATTGACAAAAACAAGTGTCCCGAACCGTATTTGTTCTAATATACCATGGTTTCAACTTACTGAACATGGTAAATGAGATCTGGACACCGAGATTTGATTCTTTGAATTCCTCGAACAAATCAACTCTTGTCATCTCCATAACATGCTTGCAATGATCATTATAAATGCCTCTACCAGAACGTTGTCGCAGGACATGCTTTTGATCTGGTATAGCATGAGAATGGTTGTCCCAATACTTTATCACCTCCTCTATGATGCCCTCTTCCATCTTGTCTTTATATGCTTCTCTGCATATAAGAGCCCAACAGGCAGCTTCATCGTTTTCATCTATCTTTACCCTGAATTTAATGTATTTGTGCAGTGTTTTTCTTGAAACTTGGAGCAACTTTGACATTTTTCTGACCATTCGATTTCTTGAGGGGCTTCGTGTCATAATAGCAGTTGTAATTTCCCTATGAGCAACGTTGATATCAGTTTTTCTTGACTTTCCAAATGCAGATAGTGCAGTTGTTACATTTTTTGTTACATTCTCACATGCATTTTTATTTTTAACATATTTAAAACCCAACAAATTTGTGGCATGTTTCAATTTTTTTGTGTTTTATCAATCCATGTAGGATTTGAGCTTCTATAATCACTGATTGTTGTTCAAAGTACAACTTGATTATGTTACTAACATGCTCTCTGATTGTCCGATCAGGGGTAGGGTTTCTGAACTCTTCTTGAGTGACATCATCCAACCCTCTTAAACAATTTACATCCATTCCAACATCATTGAAGCAACTAATTACTCTTCAGAAATCAGAGGGTGCACGATCTTGTGATGGCTAGCCAGGATCTAGCAATAAACAAATACAAATTCAAAAATAAATTTACAAGCTCAAGAATAAATACAAATAAATGCAAGCTCAATAATAACATTTTATTTTACTTATCATATTTCCATTGTTAGTTAAAAAATTAGCAAATAAATTATACAAGCTTGAATAACATTTTATTTTAAGTTTATCATATTGCCATTGTTTGTTAACAAATTAACAAATAAATGCAAACAATGGTGGATGTAGTAGCAACTGGATCTGAATATGGACCCCGGTTTAAATCGACTTCCTAATGGTTAAAAGGTAGTCACTGGGCCACCAAGGATGTCTTGGGCTTGATTATTGGGGTAGTACCCCTCACTTCACGATGCAGGTAAAACTGCTAATCACTTGGCCACAAAGGATAGCTCTTTGGTTTTCCTCATAAGTGGGAATCTAGTCAATCCAGTAGGGGTCGCTGCCCTTTGCGCTTGGCATGTCCTCTCATTGGCTAGCTACTTCGGGGGTCTTGTGGTACTCCTCATAATGAGTTTTAGGGAAAATGCCAAGTACTTCCCATAGTTGTTGTAGATGAGACTTATGTCCCAATCTGGATGTTATTAAGTAAATTAGGTTATTAAGTATGATTCCTAGTAATTTGTACAAGATTGCAATGTAATGTAATTGTAATTGTAAAATTGTAATGTAATTGTAATTGTAATGTGATTGTAATTGTAATTGTAATTGTAATTGTAATGTAATTATCATCATTATCATATACTAGAATACAATTATGTTCAAGTTTATTTTAATACCCTTGATTCACTTAGTTGATGTTATAGTCTCATAGGTCTATTTGGTTTCAACTAGGATATTGAAATCCTATTATTTTATACAATTAGAATCATTTTTTCTTATATATTTTTCAGAATACACCCAAGATCTACTTTGAGAGTTAAAGTCTTCGAGCATGCCTTCCTTACAAAAAAACAATGAACACATTGTATGTGGCAGAATAAGGGCATATATTTTTGTTGAAGACCTCATAGAAGGGATTCCTAGTGCCATCCAACTTTTCTTCCATATACATAAACCATCTACTTGTATAAATTAGGTCAAATATGCCCCAAGCAAACCCACACCAACTCAAAATAGTGTTCTAATTTTTTACTTGCTTGACCTTGTAGATCTTAATCAATGGTGACCTCTTATATCTTAATATGTACTATTTTTAAATGCTTACCATAGATACATAATTTCATAATTAATAAGGTGTCCATATTGAATTATCCTTTGTTATATTTCCTTCCTCTTCTTATTGTCTCCTTGATATAAAGCATGCAGTTTTGAAAATAATGACCTTAGGAATTAGTCCTACACATTGAACATGAAGGAAGGAGAATATGTTACTAAATTTATGATGCACATTCAATACATGGAAGGATAAATTGATTGTTATTAGACTCAATATGGAGGAAAATTACATTTTCGGACTAATGATCAACATATTGACAACTGTTTCAATATTCTTCTACTATAGTTAATATGTTACATAAGGAAATTGATTTTGTTTAGATTAACTACGCAATATCTTATTGACATTGTCTATGCATTTCTTTGAGAACAATGTTAAATCATCCATGCATATTAATGTTCTTCTATGAGATTGTATTGTGAAGTAGAATCCAATAGAGCATCAACCTTGGTTTTCATGATATGGATGTTGATATGGAAGAGTTGTGTCCTCTCCTTCTCTTCCTTATCATGAAGGCTACTTAGATTCACCTCCTTCTGCACTGGAGTACAACAAATACTCTTATATACATGTCTAATATTATATCTACCTCTTTGCTTGAATATGTTATGTAATGTAATTTGTAAAATTGTAATTTGAACACTATGAAAATGTTCATATACATGTGAGTATGAAATTAAAATTGTACAAGTTAAAAATTAAAATTGTAATTGTTTAATGTAATTAGAGATCATCATTATTATTTAATGTAACATGCAAAATTGTAATTTGAACACTATGAAAATGTTCATATACATGAATATGAAATTAAATCAATATTAAAATTGCAATGTAATTGTAAAATTGTAATGTAATGTAATTGTAAATGTAATGTAATAATGTAATGATTGTAATTTAATGTAATTGTAAAATTGTAATTGTAATTGTAATATGATCTTGTAATTGTAATTGTAATTGTAATGTAATTATCATCATTATCATAGTGTAATGTAAAATTGTAATTTGAACACCATGAAAATGTTCATATACATGAATATGAAATTAAATCAATATTAAAATTGTAATGTAATTGTAAAACTGTAATGTATTGTAATGATGTAATGTATTGTAATGTAATGTAATGTAATTGTAAATGTAATGTAATAATGTAATGATTGTAATTTAATGTAATTGTAATTGTAATGTGATCTTGTAATTGTAGTTGTATGTAATTATCATCATTATCATAGTGTAATGTAAAATTGTAATTTTAACACTATGAAAATGTTCATATACATGAATATGAAATTAAAATTGAATATTAAAAGATGATGACCAGTGCAATCAACTCCCACTAAGAACAATCTTTGTAATTTTTTACATAAAAATTATATATATATATATGAGTCTATATTATGCAATATGAAATTATATGAATATGTAAATTTACTAAATTATATAATTTAATTACAATTATAAATACATATATATTCATACATGCAAATACAATGTACATATACCTTTATGAATTAATTACAAAATTATAATAAATTCTAAACTTGATTTAACACATGTACATGTATTTATATAAAAAATATGAACTAGAGTTCACTATGAAATTAAATATATGAATATGCAATTTATAAAATTATTTGAATATGAAATTATACAATTTACATACAATTATGAATACATATATATGAATTCAAACATGCACATAAAATTCATATAAGCTTATGAATTATTTACAAAATTACAATTACAAAATTATATTTACATTCTAAACAATTTAACACACACACACACACACACACACACACACACACACACACACACATATATATATATATATATATATATATATATATATCATGAACTAGAACACTATGAAATTAAATATATTATGTAATATGAAATTATAGGAAAACATGAATGAAATTATATGAACTATATCACTTGGAAAAAAATTTATAGTTATGAATATGAAACTGCATAGCTTTTAAATTAAATACCAATATTGTTCGCAATGGCATTTGATTCTCCCATCATAGCTTGATTTGCAACTTCTTCTCGTCTCAAGATTGCTCTTTTTTTCCTCTATCTTTCTCTCTTATTTCTTCGGTGTTAATTTGATTCCTACGAGATATTTTACTTTGACGCTTTTTGCTTCCCATTGTGATCAAAATCAACAATCCAAATTCACACCTACAACAATATGTAAACACAATACACAATACACAATGCTAAATTTGCATTAAAACACAAGCATTGTTTCAAATTGGTTAGCCAATTGTGAATGATAAAATTAGTAAGATGTTTATGTCTTATGTTTATATAGATTTTATTTAGGAATTCGGGTGGGAAATGATGTTAGGAAGGTAGTTGAAATAACATTAATGCCATCAATGCTTAACTTCATTCCCGAACATTTTTGTAATATTTTTTAACAAAGACTAGACCTCGATCGAGCTATTTATAATTGTCTCGATCGAGGGTTTAACAAACCCTCGATTGAGGGTTTAATAAACCATCGATCGATCTTTGGTTAAAACCTCGATTGAGGGCTTGAAAAATAGAAATTCAGCCCTCTTACAACTCTTTGTCTTCTAGGGGTGTAAACACTGCCATTCATGGCACACAACTGAGCGGAGTTCATACCGATAGATTCATCACCGAATCCTCTATCCATTGAGGTATCATGCATGCATTTTGACATTCATATGTTTTTTTATTTTAAATTAGTTCTAAAACTTACACTTAGAAAACTTGACAACAACTTCGAAGCAGCTCAAAGAAAAATCCGTAAGGTAAAAAATACACAGCCCACACATTGACGTGTCGTCTTCAAAAGGGTATTTTTGGTTTTTCAATTTTTTAAAACAATGAAAAAAAAGCTGGGATGGACACACATGTGTATAAAATGATGCTGAAATCAGATGTGGTCACTTTCAAAAAACAATAAATAATTGTATATTGTGAAATAAATTAACAAAAAAATATGCAGACCATAATATATTTTGTGTAGATCACGCTCGTATATATATATATATTTTTAAATTATTAATGTAAGATTAAACTATTAGGGATGGACACAAGCCACTTATTAACTTCTTCAAATTTTAAAGGTCACACAGTTCATTAAATGCAAAATTTCACATATTAAATGACATCAAAATATTTTAAAAAAAATAACGTTGGGAAGGAAACATAATATTCTAATTTTTTTTTTTCTACTGCAAATCAAAATTCACATGGCATATATGCGTTTCAAGGGCTTCTATCTAGCACATGAGTAAAAAATCAGGTTTTCATCGCCAACTTTGGCCAAAAGGTGTTACCCACCTTCATGGAATCACTCTGCCTAATACCTGATCAACATGAGAATAGAAAATATAGAGTTGATAAATTGGTCAAATGCTATATGTGGCATTCAGAAGTACTCATGTATCATAATTATGTCACTCACAGCTAGGGAACATAGTTTATGCTAATAATCCAAACTTGGTAACTGAATTTTTCCAACTACTAATTCTCTAATGTAACTTTAGGTACAACTATTTCTATTTAATAAGTTGGTTAAGAAATCGAGAATGTTGTTCTTCCAATACTAGAATAGACCTCAATTGACTAGTTATGACAGTTAGGTTTTTCAAACTTACCATATCTATTAGGTGTAGGAAAAGGTAAAGGAACTACCACATTTGAATTGAGAATCTCTTTAGCACTGTTTTCAGATGAACAATCTGACACATGATTATTTTCCTGTTTGGCAGATGGATTAGGGACGTATGCACTTGTTGCATGGTCTATTATTTGTGAAATTCCCTTCTATCTACTTCTATTCCTTCGTGACTTCTGACCCAGTGGAGGAAACCTGTCGAAATCGATTTACTGGATGGAATTATCTGTACAAAAAATCAAATAAACTCAAGAAACTTAGTTTGCATCTAACTTTATCAATGTAGAAAACAAACTACAAATATCTTACTACCTGTAATATTCCTAGGATTAACTTGAAAATTAGAGCGTTGCAATCTCTTCCTTTCTGGATTAATCTCATTGCTTGACATGTTAATAGAGACCATAGTCTCTACCATTTTTTTTGTTAAGAGTGGCAACCTGTTTCACTGCCAATCTATTATTTTCATCAATCAATGAACCTTTGTCGGTATGAGAAAACACCTTCACTTCCGAATGATTTTGTGGTCCAAAGGAACCACCATAATATGTATTTTCCAACATTTTTATGCTTATCTTGACCTCTGGAGTATATTTTAGCATCCTCCAGCTGAAAAGTTCTCTTTTAAAGAGGCACTGATATTTATTTGGGGTAACTGCCAACATAGGTCAATTTTTTCCTTGATATAATGGTCTTAATGTCAAGAAAGGTTTCTTTCTGGGAATTATATGTCCACGTATTCAAAGGATTTATTACCTCAAGTACATCAATATGGGATTCATTGTTAATTTCTTATTTGGAATGTTTCTCTTTAGAGTTAGACCACTAGATTTCTTCTTCCGCATGTCTTTTACTTAGTTCAGCAAGGTGTTTGGAATCCTCTTCAATTATTCTCTGCAATTCCAAAGTTTCCTCAATATTTTTTTCCTCGGCTACAATTTCAACTTTCCTTTTTAGTTCATCTTCTTGTTGTCTCTTTAGATCTTTTACTATGCTACATTTGGAGATCTCACTTTTATCTTGGAAATCATGCATAGCATTGCTAAAAAAGAACATGTAAAACTATGTAGCAATCCGAAGGGATATAGAAAAAAAAAAGGAAAACTCATATGGAAAATATGTAAAGAAAACAAGTCAGTGCATCGCAAAAAAATCCAAATTAAACAAAATGATTGGCAGGGATTTTATGTAAAAATGAAAACAACAATTCAAGAAATTAATCATGCTAGAATAAGATTGGACAATGTACATATTGCCGCCAGAAACAAAAGTATAGTTATCATAGTTGAACTAGAAATCTCGATGTGAAGATAAAAAGAAAAGGATGAGCTATACATTTTGAAAATATGTTCTCTTGATCTTATTAAATAGTACAACAAAAAATGCCAGCTATGTGTGAGGAATTTAAAAAGAAACAAAACAGTAGCATGTAGAAACATAAATTGAAAAAAAAAAGTTCTGACATGAAGGTTATTAATAAAAACACATGCAGGAAAAATAGTGCAAATCATACTTGTCAAATATTGTAAATTAAAAAATTGCAATTGCCTAAAACTTGGTTGCAAAAAATACAAAACACTTATTGAAAAAATTGAGATGTGTATGAAGCAATGAGTAAAAATATAGGGCACCTCAATAAAGAAATTGGATGAGGTATATCCTGAAATGAAGGCATTAAACAAAACATGCAAGAATAAAAAATGCTGAAAAGACACCTTGCAAAACAGATCCATGCTACTATTATATACATATAATATACATTTAAAGCTGCAAAGATATCAACATCTAATAAAAAGATAAGATTTGTCTATTTGAAAACACAAGTGCAGGCATAAAATAATCATTTCTTGTACGTTTGATGTGTTGAACAATATAGACTGAATTTATGCATATTGTTACAAAATATTTAATATACACAATTTGATCACATAATAAATCCATCTAATACTCGACTGTAGTAAGCAATGTGTGTGGAAAAGGATAATATTGAGATTGAGTTTAAAACTTATCATAGGCTTCTCAAGGGAATGCATAAGTGGTACTCTTAGAAGTCTATCTACAGATGCAACACTAAAAATGCATCAATGCTTCCAAATTAGCAATGAATGTGATAAACAAGTTCAAGTACAATGTTTGAATGCATTTACAGTACAAAGATATAAAGTTCTCACAAATAGATTATAGATTAATTATTGGCATTTTAAGCATTAATATGCATAATGCAGTACTAGGGTTCACTTCAGCTACCGAGAAAAAAAAATTAGAACACATAGATTCTACAACATAATCAAATTATCCCTCGTTAGACTTAATTGTGCCTTTGAACATCTGCCCACTCTTAATTAGGATAAGCCCCAGCCAATTTTGATCCTCACATAATATAATCATGACATAATATAATCATGAGAGAAAAAAATATAATATTGCTATAAATTAGGAAGAAAAAATAATCAAGCAGACAACTTTTTGTTATGAATATGACAATTTCTTTGATGAGCATGTTTTCAAAATTAGCTCTCAATATACAATGGAATCTCTCAATATACAATGATCATGGTATTCTATTGCATGATCATTTTGTTTTTAACTAGAATATTAAGAAAAGAAAAAAAGGGATAGCATTTGTTTTTCCCAAGGGGTGATGATGTGCAAATAACACAAAAAAGAATCAAACATCAAACAAGTAAGGATCTAATGTTATAAACGATGTAAATTATATATTTAACACTAATATCCCAGTGGCACTCAAGACTCAAGATAAATTTAATAGTAATTCTCTACTGGTTGAAACTAGCGTACAAAATAGATAGGTCCATGTTAATATATAGGTCCATGTTAACCCTAGAGAAATTAAGTTTTTAGAGGATCAAAATACTCAAGGCACATCTATTGATTGTATTTTGATCCATCTCAGTGCTTAATAGATATTATTTTAGCAAGGATATATATGATAGTTTTTATAATTAGTGTTTAAATATAGTAAGTGAAAGAATAAAATGTCAACCTTTTTACAATTACAGACACATTGGGCACATGAACACACATAAGAACACATCCCCCCTCCCAACCTGTTGTCATTAATGTACCTTTGGGTATGGTTGTTCCTATGAAATAAAATAATGTTTATAGATTATTGGTCACTCTATTTTAGCATTTCCAATAGAATGTTTGGAAAACCAAACTTGGTCATGAAGTTCAAGTAAAACCATAAGAATTCTTATTGTCAGCTTCCCATGGTGGGTTTTTGAAAGGATTTTATAAGGACCATTTAATATACACTCATCCATTGGTTAGTGTGCCAGTCTAATAAGTCTTAATAGCATATACATACTTGTAATTTTGTATATAGATATTTCTCTATTATTTATGGGTCCATATACAACTTCCGTATAACTTTGTCCACATTGCTCATGATGGGGATTTCATCAAAACTGATGACTAGCTTTAAAGCTTAATGATAAATCTTGTCATGCTTAATGTGCTAAAACTTAAAATTCCTTATAAACCATATAGGATAGACAAATAAAGTATATTTTAAGAGATAGATGGTAAGTAGAAGTGAAAAAAATATGTGGTAGCATCCTTGGATACACACCATCTTCTCACAAATGGAATTTTAGGGGTTACTACATGCCTTTATAAACACTGGGGTTAAACATTTTATGCCAGCATGTAAAGTAACAAGTAAAAAGGTTGTGAATAGGAATAGAATCCTGTGGAGGAATGGGAGTTTCTCTCAAAGTTTTTGTCTAACTAGCTGTTAGGAATTTCGAAGGACAATTACAATCTAGTTATAGCTAGATTGGTTGGAAAGCTAGTGAAGTGCACAAATCCTTTGTAGTTACAAATATAAGTGACGAATCAAACTGCTCTGAGATCATTCAAGTAGATATGTAGAATAAGGTCTAGAAATGGATCTAGCTACCAAAAATGAAAAAAATCTCCGATGGATCTACCTACAAAAAACTGAAAAGTTCTCCAATGGATGGCATGTTTTATGTGATCAGTGTAACTGTAGTTTGCAACACACTACTATGAATAACTGAGTAATGAAATCCTTACTGCAACATTCAAAATGTATTACTTATAAGAGTGAAAATACATGTTAATAAGACTAAACATGATATCAAATAACTCACCATATATCTATATTTCGTTGTGGAATTGCATTTTGTCCACCATTGTTGGTTCTCTGCAAGAAATATTCACTGTTGGTATTGCACCTCTGAATTTTCAATAACAATGAAGCACATGATCTTGGAAAAAATATGTTGGCTACTGTTGCTTCCTTTCACACACCTGGGTTACATGGTATAATTCTTCAAGCCACTCAGTGTGTCCCTGGGGGCAAGTATCGACTCAAGGCTGTCACCTTGTTCTTGACTCCTCTATTTAGGCTCAACTCCTAACGAAGCCAAGGGGGGTAGACCCTATTAGGTTACTAAGGCTAATTACTTAGTGTGATGGTGTTATATTCATTAAGTTGTTTAGGAGCTTTGAAATTAACCAGTGGAAACAAAATATAACAAGATGCAAAATTTAAAGCATATAAGCATAGTAATGACACTCAATATATATATATATAATCGAAACAAATAAATCACCAGTCCCTTAAATGGAGTCAACAGAGAAAATAATGTGCTTGCATGTGCTTGAAATAATGTTTTGCAAATGTCTCTTGGTAGATTTTAAATTAATCTAGAATGTGAATGAATTAAATTAGGCGAAAAGGGGACTCCAGATATACCCGAGGGGTACTTGGAGTATGTCCAAAAGTGAACTTTCATGGCTACCCACAAGGTGTTTGTGGGCTGGAATGTAGACTCAGAGACTATTGTTCATAACGCACCCGTCAGGGTGTGACAAAGATCGAAACCTCGAGGTCACTTTCTAGTTGTTCCCACTCCTTTGGGTATTTTTCCACCGCTTACAGTTTGTTCAAGGAGTTGGATTTTTGCCTGATGGTTTTCCAATTTGGGAGGTGAAGACTAATTAATATATTCAATCAAGTGATTTTGATGCAGCTTGACTGATCGGACAAACCGCAGCCAAGTACAGAGCATACACACTAGAGTCTTGTTCCTTTTAATAAATTTTAAAAGAGGTGTTCTTGTTATAAAGAACACCTTCCAGGAACCTCTTTTGGTCTAAGTGGACCTCAATCGGGGAATCAAGGAGGGGTTAATTTTATTATGATTACTAAAACAAATTATGATAGAAAATGAAGCATAAATAGATAAGCAAACCACAATTTTCTAATTAGACTACCACGACCCTTTGTTCACCTTTCGGCTCAAAGGGAGGCTTGTGGGGTAAGTATTAAAATTACTTTGAAACAACCATATATGGAATATGACAATGATTATAAGTCAAATTATACTTACCTGCATATTAGAACTACACTATATTCAAAATAGATGAACAAAAAGTAAAAAATGACACAGACGCAAATCCCCCTAGGGGGGATGGTGAATAGGCTCGAAAGAACCTATTTAAAAATATTTTTCTTTTTATTGGAAGTGATTACAGTATCAGAAAACTGAAATATCCACTTGTTCCTTATATGGAATGAGACCAAAGGTTTACAAATTGCAAAAATTTGAATTTTTGGAAGACAGAGACCCCCTGGGGGGTTTTCGATGGTCCAAAAATACTTTCCGAAAAAATACTCCTCCTCTTTTCTGTTACACCTGATAAAAACCAGAAATCCTATCACAGTTAAATATTCCCAAAATTTCTTTGAAATTACTTTTGGTTGAACAAACTTTTTACCCAAAAATTCTAAGTTAAAACTAGTTTTTAAAGAAGCGGAAAAGGAACCAAGGAAAGCAAGATTTCCTTGGGATCTTGGCCTGATTTGGGGGAAGCCAATATGAAGCAATTAAATTTCTAAATATAAATTTTTAGACTCTAAGGAAACAACCATGCATTCAACAAGCTTTATATCTACTTTCACAGCCTTGAAAAATGACAATTTTTCCTAAAACTAGATATAGAATGCTTGTAAATTTTCTTTTAGGATTGAGATCTAGTTTATGAGATTTAAGGCAGAAAAATATATGTAAAATAAACTCTGAAATTGATAGATCTAAACAATTTCAAAGATGCAAACAAGTAACTGCACTGATTTTAGAAAAAAATGAAGGAGGAAGAGGAAAAAAAGAGCATTTTTGCTGGAAGCCTTGAAGATCAACAGTGGAGCTTTATGGTGGAATGTCGAGGGACTATGCCTTTAAATGATTTTGGAGAGAGTGAAGAAGAAAACTAGATAAGAATCCTCTCCAAGATAGGAACCTGCAACCGAATCCAAATACTTTCCAAAATACTTGTGAGATTTGGTTAATACATACATAGAGATTTCAGAATAACATGCGTATAAACTTATAAAACATGCTGAATCTAGATCTCTAAAATGCATCAAAAAGGAAAGAGATGGCCAATAAACTTACTAACAAAGTCCTTTCCTATCAAGATTATAATAAACTTATTATCAATCTTTGCAATGAATCCACACAAAATCAGCAAATTACAAACATACATACAGGTTACCTCAGTGAAACATGGCAATGCTCATCCACACATACAATGACATGACACCATATTGCCTCCAAATATTCACTTTATTCCAATAGAAAAATATATTACATGGTATTACAACAGCAATGGTTCCTCAATCCAACTCTAACTAGCTTGGAAGAGTCATCCTGAGCTTTATTTATACAAAAAATAGGACATCCAGCCAAGGGGGGGCGCAAATCCCAAGGAGACAGACCACTGCAACTGAGGGAGAGTCCATCAATGCTGATATGAAGCCAAACTAATCCTACTTGTCAATCAGGGGGATGATTGAGATGACACATCAACCCACAGACTGACACATCAATCCATAGAGCTTCCAGGAGAGCCCACACATGTGGAGGAGAGAGAGAGGGTGCAATTCCCCATAAAGGATGCTGAAGATCAACTATGGATCTGTCCATATCACCTCCTTCAGTCAAGGATTTGTCAGATCCAGTCAATCTAGTCCAGATCTGACTGATTTCAATCAAATCGGCTGAGAATCCACTGATCTTTGTCTTCAGGAAGTACTGATGAGAAACCATGCTGTGGTGAGGAAGTCAATAGATCCTCCAATGGATCACAAGAGTGACTAGGAACTAGATAAAAGAACGTAGGCACAAGTGATATCAGATAGGATAATGATGGAATCCGAATAATAAGCAGAAACATGGATAAATCCTTGAACAGTGAGCACGACACAAAGATGACCCAAGGCAGCTTTTAAATTTGCATATAGAACAACTAGACTTATCTGTCATGTAGGACACATGATTGAATTCCCCAGGCATAAATGACAAGTGGAGGAGGAAGAAACTCAAACTGATAGCTAAACTGAAAGTGTACACTGAGACATGAGTATCAAAAAGTTCAGAGAGTGTTATGTTCAAGGAAGAGATGCTGCCACCGACTTTAACCCAAAGAGAAAACTTCTTCCTTTTATTTACTATTAAATTTTAACGAGTCTAAGTAAGTCAACTCAGCTCTCTCTTGATTTTTGACAAGCTTGAAGAGAAGAAGGAATAATGCTTGATAATGTCACTTATTCGTGGATTTTACGAGCCCGAACTAGTACATGCTTGCTTGGTGTTTTCATTTTTAGAGAGTCTAAAAACTCCAAAGAAGACTCCAAGAGGCTCCTTTTTCATCCAATTTAGTCTCCTGAGGCCAAAAAAGTATAAAACATACCACATAAGAACTCTCTTAACTTTCGTAGAAGAAAATGTGAACCTTTTTTCTACTTATTCAGGGAGGTATAAAGAAGGTTAAATTACCACCTACCCAACACTCCTTCGAGAGCAGCATATAGCTTGAGTTTTACAAGTGCAAAGGAAAGCAAGATCACTTAGAAAGATCCATTTGATTACGAGAAATGGGGCTTACAACAATAAACTCGACGCTTTGTTCTTAGTGTTAAATGAGCATGACAAAGACATAAAGTACACTTGGAATCTTTTTCATGTTTAGGTCCAGAGAATGAAAAAGAGAAAACTATGCTCATACCGGGTGTTCCTTTTCCATAAATTTAGTCCCTCGGGTCCGGAAAAGTGATAAACCTATGCCTAAGAATAATCTTCTCAATTCCGTAGAAAAGAGAGTGATCATTTCTCGTATTATTCCACATGGTCCGAGAAAGAGATAACCTACCACCAATGTGGATTCCCATTCACATATTCTTAATGATCCTGAATGGACAAGTTTACTCAGCAGTTGAGTCTATTTTGAGGAGTTAGACCCAGGCCTAAAGAAACTTCATAAGGACAGGGATCCTTTAAAAGGGATATCTTGTAAAAAGAGACTAAAATGAGGCTCAATTTGGCATGAAAAAAAGCTAAGAATGCTCCCCTGAACCTACGACAAATGCGGCATGAGTGCCAAAAGATAATAAATGTGTTCTAATCTAGGGTACTCATGTGAGGAAAGTCCTATCCACGGAAGAATAATGATATAGACAAGGTACTAATGGCTAAAATACCATAGTCCATGGTCAAAGTAGTAATTCTAGGGTTAATACGGATTAGGTATAAATGAAAAAATGCATATGAATGACCAAAATCATATCTTATATGAGTGAAAATCAAATTTAAGTGACCTTAGACCTATTACATTGAAGAAAAAACACATGGTATTAGTTTGTTTTTTATCAAAAAATAATAACTATAGGTTAAAACCCCACTTTTGAAATAATATTTCTATAAATAGTTCAAAATAGAAATCAAAACTCACCATTTGACATTTTTACCCAATATAGACAAGTTTTACCTTTGCCTTCAATCGCTCGGTGTGGACAACTTGGTGGACAATTTTCAAAACCACAAGTGCCAAGTAAATTTACTCTCCATGCTCTTTCATTTCATCCAAGCAAATTTTGATTTTATGAAAAAATTTGATGTTTTAGGACAATTCTATGAGGGTTGCACTATATACACGGGTATGAGACCTAGACACTTGCGTACATGTGTTTTGTACATGGCTTGCCTAAAATAAGCTTGCATATGATACACGACATGTCCAAAGGACAGTCACGTATACTGCACGACATAGGGAAAAGCTATGTAAGGCCAAAATCAAGATTTTTTAATTGAAATTAATGTTTGAAAATGGCTTCAACGGCAGACTAAAACATGGTGCCAGAGTGGAGGGAGAGGGAGCATGAAGATGGATCAAGATGCTCTTCGAATTTCCCCCACAATGCATGCATTACGGCAAAGTGGATTGCTTAAATTATTTTGAACCTCATGTATGTGATCCAATGTCCGCTTACTGGAGTTTTTGATAAACTACTGGGATCATGATCTTGGTACAGTTGACCTACAAGGTGAGATTCTAGAGATTACCTTGGAAGACATCTATTTCATATCTGGTTTGTCATGACACAGAGCTCTGGTTAACTTGGAAGTTACCGGTAGAGGCGGTGACCTTCTAAGTGTGCAGAACTATATTAACACATACTGTGCGTTTGGTATGAGAAACAAGGGTACTTGCATCCCTATTGTTCATATTCAGAGCTTGCCATTATAGGTTTTGGTAAGCACAATAGTGAGGGTTGCAGGATCATCATCACTTCATCTTGCAACTTGAAACTAGATGAGACTTGCAGTGGAATGTCTACAGGGAGCCCTATTTGACTGGTGTTCGAGAGTAATCCCGATAAGGAAGAAGCAACTCTCTGGCTGCAAAAGAGGCCGACAGAAAAACTTTGCTTTCTCTAGCATATTAGTGGCCTTTTTCTTTGAGAGGGTGCTCGGTCTCAGTCCTGCAATACCTCTACCAGTTTATTCTCCCCATTAGCCTAGACTGAGTAGGTGGGGGGAAATCTTCCTCCGCTAGGGTGGCAGTGGGTCGGTTCAGAGTGTGTACGATGATGACTTCTACCTATGGTGGGAGTGATAGCTACCAGCACTGGAGTAGTTTCCATATCATGGGATGGATTTTCGGGGTGACAATGACCTTGTCCTTCCTCCTAGATGAGCATGGGGAGTGCCAGGTATTTTGGTTTTCAAGTTTTTAAATTTTTATGAATTTTTTGTCATAAATATATATACATATGTATAAGAGTTTTTAATCCTAAAAATGTTTTAAAATGCAAATATTAGACCATTTTTCCTTGTTTACATCCTAGTATGTATGTTCGACTCGTGGCAGGAGAAGATCGAGGTCTAATTAGGGTTCTTGAGGGGAAGCTAGCCAGGCTTGCCCAAAGAGTACCTACTTTATGCATTGAGCAGATACCTGTCGTTATGAAGGAGCTAGTGGTTTTTATATGGACCTATCTGGATATGCCTTATGAGGAGGATAGCCAGAGCAGTGCTAGTGTACATAGATGTTGTTGAGGCTGCTACAGCTGAAGAGGCTGAAGAAGCCCGAGAGCGGGATGATCAGGATGCTCAGGGTGGTCAAGATGACCAAGGTGGTCAAGCTTGGACTTTAGGAGAATTTTATGGATTACAATCCAAATTTTTTATTTTTTTTGTATATTATANTGAATGGATCTGAGGATCAAACTCGTCTTATCTATATGGACATATATTCACATATATATATATATATATATATATATATATATATATATTGTCGGTTTATTTACATGTGTTTTTCAATGTGTCTATTGTAAATTTTATGAAATATGTGTTAAATGCCAATCCAAGATATAATTTGCATATGCATTAGTTAATGAATTTTGATTTGTTGGAATATTATTAAATGTAATAAAATAAAAATTTCTTTCCAATAACCTAACTTGCATAAATTGATGCAGTAGAATAGGGTTTCGCACCTAATAAGCTTGATTGAGCTGGGAAACCACCAGTTGAGCGTCAAGTCTGACTTCCAGTTGGGTGATGCCATGTGACAAGGAATCCCATAAAAGCTCAATGACAGCCCTGTATTCGTCCACATTATTGGTAGCAGGACCTAGGCAAGCGCTTCCAGAGGAAACTAGCTGTCCTGAGGGTGAGTAAATAACCCATGCGGCTGAAGCCAGGTTGCAAGTGTGGCGACTAGCATCATCTGCAAAACCTACGAACCACTAGAAAGACATATATAACAACCAAAAACTGATATAAGAGTACAAACTAGTGAACTATTGTACATAAAGTTACATACAATAAAAATACAAGAAAAAAGTACTAAGCTTAAGCATAGAAATTTTTCTATCTTCGTCGAACAGGTTTAGAATCAAGGTAAGTTTGGATTCCAAGTTCAACGATATATGGATATATTCCTAGTAAGGATGACCAGACATATGCGTTGTGAAATTCCTTTAACAGGGAAGTATATGTGGAAAATTCTTCTAAGAGAGAATTTGCATAAATATGCTTAGCTTCAACAACGTTGGGGTTTGGGAAGATATTAGTAGAAATAACAGCCTCTACTAGTCTCATATGAAACTATTGATTTTCAATTCTTCTTAACTCTAGAACAAAATAATATTGATGATGAATATCTTCGTAGATCTTATCATGCCCACACATAGCTTCCAAAATGGCTTCGTCAGATGGAAAAACCATATCTAAGCAGTCTTGAGTATGCGAAGAGTTCTCTGCCCAAGCAAGAAGATAGGCTTCGTCCGGCTCCTCTGAGACTATGAGGGGAACTGAGACAAGTTCAACAATAGCTTGGTAAGCTACTTCCACTATCAACAAGGGCACCTCAGTTTCATGACGGGAAGGAAGAACCCAAGGGTTCGTTCTATCGACAACCGTTGCAATAGACTTCCCTATACTCGTAGAACCTAAATAATTAATCAGAGTTGGAAGATCGAATGTTCCCATCAATGATGAATACATTCCAACCCCTAAGCTCTCTGAATTAGGTTTAAACTGATCAACCAATGGTACGGTGGATTCATTAGTTTCCATGTGGCCCTTTTGAGTGAATTTGAGTTGGTCTACAGTAACCAACTTCCCTTCGTGTGGAAACACTACTATTCGAAAAACGGCCAATGCAATAGTGGACATGTCATAAGTATAACTTCTCCCCAAAATCAATTTATAATCCAAAGGCACATCAATCACCTCTACCTCAATAGACACTGCTTTCCCTGCCAACTTTATCTCGAAAGTCGGGAGGATACCATGTGGACGAAATGACCTTCTGTCGAAAGTAGTAAGTAGGGTGTTCGATGGAACTAGCTCAAGATATTTCCAACATGACAAGGACATGACACATGTAGAAGAACCCTTGTCGACAACTACCCTTCCAATGGTTTTTCCTCCATGGATGACATCTATCGACAAGGCTACCTGATATGGCAGGAGAATTTTGACATTAGACAAATTAAACTTCGCCATTAGGCTCGATGAATCCATACTACCTAAGGCTGCTAAGAGTGCATCTCGCTGGGTGGGACAACTCTGTAACACCTCTAAAGCTGACATCACACAAGGGGTTTGGGAAAATTCCTCAAATACAGAGTAATTGGATGTGGCCATAGCATTGGGATTGTGCAATTATTTCTTGAAGACACCTTTCGGTATCTTGGGCATAGTTTCGGCAGGTTTTTCAATCATGGGAGGGTTAGAAGTTTCACCTATTGACTTGCCCTTCTCCGAAGCCTCCATTTCATATTTTTTGTTCCTAGTTTGTATTAGTGTCTGGGATCGAACCATGTTGATATAATTTGGGTCAAGGGAATTTGGGGTCCCCCCTGCTACATTTGAAGATGAATCAGAATTTTGTCCTTGGGGAAAAGGATCCTTCAGGACAGCTGGTTGTTGGCTTTTAAGAATCTTTTGAGCTTGGTCCATAAGGGGACATTGATAGGTCAGGTGATCTTCTTGGCATAACTTACATGGTAATTTCACCTTCTTCTTCTCTTTTTTTCACCCCATCATCATTGTTTGTGGGTTTTGGCTTGTTTTGGTTTCCCTCACCTTTCTTCCCCTTCTTCTTTTTCCCACTGGGCTACTAAATTCCCTTTTGGGATGATTGAGCAAAAAGGGAATATTTTGTTGTCTCTGCTGTAGAATGTTTGATGGACAACTCATGGAGCTATTTAGCCAAATATTCCATAGTGGGAGATTTTACTAAACCAACCACACCATCAGCATGGGGTCCAGGGTTAGGTTTCTCAACATTATGAGTTGGCCTCGGTGCATCAGGGATAATTTCGTATAGAATACCAGACTGAGAATATATCAAATCTAACTGTTAGGCCTTGAGGATAGCATCTTCCTCATTAGTTACTCTTGAAGTAGATACATCCTTAGATATATATGGAAATAAGGATTTAAGGAACCATTCTAGTAAAAACTCGGGAGGAATGGTGGCCTTAATAAGCCTCTTCCTCCTTCTCCACTCTTGGATGAGATCCAAAATATGAGTGGCTTTGTCCTGCCGAAAGGTGGAAAACAAGTCTATCCCAGCATCATACCAAACAGGAAGTTGGAAATGATTAAGGAACGCATTCACTAAGTCCCAAAAACTATCAAACGCAGCAGAGGGCAGTTTAATGTACCATTTTGTTGGGGCACTAGTTAGATTTCTTTGGAACAATCTCAACCAGGGTGTCATCATTTAGTGAGTTGGAAGAGCATCACAAGTGGAAAGTGGTGATATGAGCCCCTAGGTCTTCACCAACTTTTCCTTTGAATTTTGGGATATCTAAGGGTAGCTTGGTAGGAATGGGTGGCCAGGAGGAATTATGTCTCACCTGGTCCTTTATTAGATTTGAAAAGTCTGGAAAGTTTAAAGCTTCTAGGAAAGGGATCTTGGGTCTAACCGGAGCATGAAAAGTACCAGCTTGGGAATTAGAAGCACCTGCCCCTAAATTCCAAAATTTGAAGGCGGGGTTTCCCCCTGCTACCGGTTGTGAAGTAGTTGGTCCTCTTTGGAAAGGATTCCAGCCATAAGCCAGTGGATTGTTCATATGTGGTGTAGTATATGAGGTTCGAATTGTCCCAGTTAAAACTGGGGTTTGGAAAATAGGAACAGGTATCCCTCCACTAAACAGTGAGAAAGGAGATCTCGTGAAGGGAGTTGAAACCAGAGTTTGAAAACCTTGACCATAAGGATTAGGGTTTCCAAACTGAACCCCTACATATGCAAGTGTTGGTCCTACATTTGGAGTGAATGGGGGAATGTGCCCCCCATTCCAAGGAAAACCCTGGACAAATGACGAGGATCCTATAGGACCACTATGAGCAGTGTGTACGAAGGAAGTTGAAACAACAAGTACACTAAGAATCCCAATGACCACTCCACTAGAGGTGTCTACTATGTTTGTGGAAGCCGGTGGTTGGACCACCTGACTAGCTGGAGTTAAAGGGGTAGTAGCTATACTTGTTCTAGGGGCACCAACTGGGGGTGGTGGTACTCCTTCAGCCGAAGCGGCTGAGGTGGAGGTAGAAGGACTTTCTCCTGCACTAGACATTAGTCTTCCCAAAGGAACACCGATCACAGGTGAACTGAAAGGAAAAACTTGGACGATCACATGCTCGTTTAGGTCAGTAAGAGGTGAGTTAATGTTTCTTTCAAACTCGTTAGCCTACAAGTCTTCTATCTCTACTGTGCTTAAATCAAATTGGTTTGTCCTAAGTTCTGGTTCACCTGAAACTTCACTAACTCCTACCAGTTCGAAAGAACCGTCTGTGTCTAATCTCCTCCTTTGAGGGGGAGGTGGAGGTTCCACTGTAATAACCGGAGGAAGGTTTTGTAAACTTCTTGAACTTCTGATAGGTTGTTCCTCCATGATTGAAAATTTGACTCTTCACACCGTAAGGTAGGCTAAACACAAACAAACCACAGATAAAACACTATAAAATACCCTAAAGTCACAACAGACACAAGGGGTATACGATATGATTTCACGAAGAAAGATGAGAGACAGTTGCTTGGCGTCCTTGAAGAGGTTCTTAGGCACAAGTGGAGGAATCACCCACCACCCTCCTACACTTTCAACAAGGGTTACTTTCCAAGCCTGTCCAAGGTCAACCAGAAATATCCTTTCGGTTTATCTGTGTATGAACCCTAGATGTCAAAGATACTAAAGGCTACCTTAACTATATCAATAGTCTGGGGGGACAGTCACAAGCCTGGTTCATACGCATGGGCAAGGTAGAAAATCTTGCTCTGTCTAGGACAAAATATTTAGATGCGTAAAAAACTTGGTCTACACTTTGACAAGGAATCAGAGGGTTATCTCCTCAGTCCAAGCCTCCACGCAGCCTCATGCTTAAATCCCGTTTGAGAGGAGCTTCCCACATACTACCAACATAGAAAAGGATTTACCTATCGATTGGCCAACTATGTCTAAATTTAAACACTTGTGGAGAGTTTACACTTCCTATTCCACAAGTCTAGCCTAAGTTAGTAGGTGTATGACCCTATAAAATAAACCTTACTAATAAATTTTAAATTATATCGTTCATTTTAAGGGATTTTATTAGTCATAGGGTAAAGGGCGTGAATGACTGTGATATTATAGACTTGATAAGAAATAGTAAAATGATGTATAACAAAATTTCCAAAACAAATTACTACTACTTAAATCAAGTTTCTTTTCTTTTTGTAAAAATGAGCTAATGAAATTGAAACTATATATGAGAATCTAAGTTTTCTTTTTTATAATTTTTGAAATTTTATTTGAAAATACTGAAAATAAAACCACTATATGCAATTAAATGGAAAAGTATCAAATGTGTTTCTTCACTTTCCAAATTCTTCAAAAATTATCATGCACCTAAATGCAAATTTTTTTTTGAGTGAGTTTGAATAATCAGAACATAAAGAAAGCAATATGAAGTGTAGAGGACCTACAAGAACCAACTTCAACCATGTAGGAAGGAAACTTAGCAAACACCTAACTTGGGAAGAACCAATGAATGAAATCCACTGATTTTACTAAAGGACAAGTGACAAACTGATACTACTCGAAGGAAGTATAGAGTATAAGGTATCGAAAATCCTGATCACTGACTCAAATACATAGCACTGAACCTATTACCCAAGCAAGAGGACCTACTTCAAATTGCTAAGTGAAAGAAGATTCAAACAATAAAACTCAAAGGCTTAACAAAAATCACAAAGCATGGTATAAAGGACTTTCAAACTTATAGAAAGACGCCAACAACAAAGGACCCCCTAAGCAGACAAAAAATAAAAATAGACAGGGACAAGCAACCCTCTCCCAAAATTTTATGCCGCTACAGGAAATACGCGACTATATTATAGAGCAACTCGTGTACCATATGTGACTTTCTTATAGAGCAACCCGCATATACAAGTTGCTATACGCGACTGTGTAGCACAACAACCCGCGTATGAAAAATAAAAAATTCATAAAAGAAAAAACAATAAAGGTCTCTGGATACTCTATACTGCAAATCAAAGGCAAGATAAACAACCACACACAGAATCATAGCAAAGACTGGGCAAGTATCTACAAGGCTAACCCACAGCAGGCTGGACTCCCCAGCGGATTCGCCATTTCTGTTGTTCAGGATAAATCACCCTTGTAACCTAGGGTCTAGGGTTACCAACTTACTACTAATTTGCAGACAATCAGCTTTTACAAGAGAATGGAAAGGGAATAGGGAGAAAGTCTTGACTTACCCGATTAACGATGCTTGATCCAAGCTTGATCTTTTCTTGCTCCTCTTCTCTCCAAAGCTTCCAGGGATGCACCTCTTCACCTACAAAGAGAAAATACTTCAGGTAATATCTCATGCATATATATTAGAGGTTATATGAAAAGCATATTCAACATATAAACAAGTATATTCATTGACCAATACACATGAAATAAACTCAATACAAGATTGGAAGAAGAATTATCTTTATTAACAATCGATGAATGAGATAAGAGTACAACCCAACTTCCGAGACAAGGAATCCTCTGCAACCAAAGGACTCTGAGTTTTGTTGCTCCAAGACTCTGAAGATATACCACCGACATAACTTTGCTCTTCAAAAAAGATTTATTACTCCCCACCCCAAGGCCTCTATTTATACTTTGGGAAATAGAGTGGTTTCAAAGGTTGGGATGGTTGAGATAGTTGGGATAGTTATGGACTACACCCCAACTAATCTCTTCTAATATTGAATTATATTTTTTAATGTCGAATTAGGGTATACATGAGTATTAGTATAGGCAACTTGCATATGACACGTGGGTTTCTCAAAGGGAACTCACATATGCAAGTATACGTGGGTTGCAATGCAAATACTCATGTATGACACGCGAGTTACAATGCACATAGTCACTTATGAAACCCAAAATCCATAATAAAAATATACAAGGCTGGTCTAAGAAAATTCATCAAAGGTCATGCCAATCTATAGTGTTTAGGCCACTTAAATCCAAATTGTCCTTTTGTGTACTAACACGAGGAATGTTGTCACTCAGACGGAGAAGTGTCATTTTGGCTGATAACACCAGTGTGCTCCTCAATCTCTCAGCAACAATGTCACCCCCAAGCTAGGCATGATTCCCCAAGGAAAAGGAAACTAGCAGGCTCACACATAGCCAAAGATATGTCAAAAATCAGTCAAGCCAAAGCTATATTTGGGTTTATCAGACTGCCAAGGGGATGGGAAGGCTTGTTTGCTAAGCTAGTGAGATCAACCATAGAGCCATGGACACCTACACAAGATATAACTTGGATTTTCCAACACGTACACACCCAACACAAGGAATCATCCCCTTCTCTGTTGTACAGTTCCTCAGGTTATGCATTCCCTTCCAATGCTATTCAGGATGTGCAGTAAGGGATAATCAGCCCTCAAGATCTCTCAGTGAGGTCCCTCATGCACTAGATTTATCAAGCTAGTTAAGCCCTATTTCCACTCCCAATTCAATGCAGACCAAAGCACAAATGCATACACAACAATTGCACAATTTATGGGTTGAGGAAAATAGTTTGGCAACAAAATTAATTGCCAAGGTGGGTGAAAACAACCCACTAATAGCAAATTGTATCCCGGGGACATCTTGGCCCTAACATGGCCAAAAATGAATTCAATACACAATAATTACAGTGCTAAGCATGGACAAAAATGTCCTGGAAGCTAAAATGAGAAATGGTAAGTGGGTAAAACAACTCCAGGTGCCAAAATCAATTTTTTAGCTTGGAAAATGGTGGAGAAATGCAACAAAAAATCACGGGTAAGGAAACCCAACCACAAACCATTGAAAAAATTAAATTCTCATCTTGAGGAAAAGAAGAAACGATTTCCCACATGAGGTAAAACACACACAAAAACCCAAAAACAAAATTCACCCACAAAAATCTTACAGCCGCTTGAGAGAGAGAGAGCCCAATGTGGATGACTGATGGTGAGAAAAATGTCCAGGAGCCCAAAATCATGAATGAGAACACCCAACATAAAAATTGGGAAGGTAAAAAGAACTCCATGTTTCCTCTTTTCACACACCTGGGGGGAACATGGCAGAAATATTCAAGCCACTCGGTGTGTCCTTGGGGGAAAGTCTTGAGTCAAGGCTGTCACCTTGTTCTTGACTGCTCCATTTAGGCTCAACTCCTAATGAAGCCAATGGGGGTAGAACCTATTAAGTTACTAAGGCTAATTAATTTAGTATGATGGTGTTAAATTGAATAAGTTTCTTAGGATTTTGAAATTAACCATCGATAACCACAGATGACAAGATGAAAAATAAGCACAAGTAAGCACAATGCTGGCACACAATATATATATCGAAAGAAGTAATCAAATAACCAGTGCCTTAAAATGGAGTCACACAATAATTAAATGTACTTGCATGTTATTGGAGTGAATGTTTTGCAAATGTCTCTTGGTACATTTTAAGTTAATATGAAAAATGAGTGGATTAAATTAAGTGAAAGGGGACTCCATATATACCCGAGGGGTACTTGGAGTATGTCAAAAAATAAAACCTTCACGGCTACCCACAAGGAATGTGTGGGATGAATGGAGTCTCTGAGACTGTGTTCATAATACACTCGCTAAGGTGTAACAGATATCAGTTCCTTGAGGTCACTGTCAAAGAGTTCCCACTTCCTTTGGGTATTTTTCCACCACTTACGGTTTGTTCGAGGCCTTGGATTTTCGCCCAATGGTGGTTAAATGGGGAAGTGGAACCTAATTAATCTAGTCACTCACGTTGCTTTTGATGCATCTTGACTGATCAGATGAACCGCAGCCAAAACATAGAGCATACACATCGGATTCTTTGTAATTTTTAGTAAATTTTAAAGGATGTGTTTTTGTTAGAAAGAAAAACCCTCCAGGGACCTCTCTCAGTCCTAGTAGATGTCAATCAGGGAATCAGGGAGGGGGTTGATTTTAAAATATTTCTTGCAAAAATGAATAAATAAGCAACATTAAAACAAGCCATAGTCTCTCTAATTAGTCCTACCACGCATCTCTTTCCCCTTTCGGGTCAATCGGGAAGTTGTGGGGTAAGTATTAAATTTACTTTGACCTTATGATATGGAAAATATAATAAAAGTAATTGAAGTATACTATTTTGTGTAAATGAAATTAATCTAGAGAAAAAAGATAAGAAAATGCGAAAAAGGAAAAAAAGGACGCGAATCCCCCCAGGGGGGATGGGGAATGGGCTCGAAAGAGCCTATTCGGAATTATTTTTTATTAGAAATGGTTAAAATATCATAAAATTGATATGATTCCTCTTGTTTCTTATACAAAATGAAACCAAGAGCTTACAAAGTGCAAAAATTAAATATTTCAGTAAAAAAGGGAGACCCCTGGGGGGATTCTGATGGCCCAAAGTCACTTTTGAACAGAAGATCCTCCTCTTTTCTGTTATACTGGATAAAAATAAGCAATATTATTAGACTTAAATATGCTCAAAAGCACTCTGAAAGTACCTTTGGGTCAGCTTACTTTTAACCAAAAAAAGCTAAGTTAAAACTAGTTAAAAAAGGCAAAAAGGGAACCAAGGAAAGCAAGCTTTCCTTGGGATCTTGGATTGCATTTTAGGAAGACAATATGATGTGCACTGATTTTTGGATTTATCTTTTATAACAGAAAACAGAAGTCTAATGCATGCAAGCTACAAATTTCTTTAAAATGCCATGCAAAAAGGACTATTTCCCTAAAGCTAGATCTAGAATGCTTATTAAACCTTTTAAGAACAAGATATATATTATGGGCTTTGAGAAGATAGATCTATGTTAAATTTAATTTAATATAATAGATCTGAACAATATCAAAGCTGTGAACAAAGTAACCCGGTAAAATTTTAATATTTGAGAGGAAAACGAGAAGAAGGCAAGCTTGTAGCCTTGAAGTTCAACTGTGGAGCTTTCCGGTGGAATCTAGAGGGACTATGCCTTTGAGAAAGTGAGGAAGAAAAATATATCAGCACCCTCTCCAAGATAGGAACCTGCAACTAATCCAAATTCTTGCCAAGATGCTTGTGATATCCGGTTAATACATAAACAGAGATATTAGAATAGCATGCATATAAACTTATTAAACATGTTAAATCTAGATCTCTAGACATGCATAAAAGAAAAAGAGATAGCTAATAAAATTATTAACATACTCCTTTCCTATCAAGATCATAATAAACTTATTATCAAACTTTTATCACTATATCCACAATTTCAAAATAAGCAAGTTATGAACACAAATACAGGTTACCTCAGTGAAACATGGCAATGCTCATCCACACATAATAACATGACACCATCTTGCCTCCAAATATTTTATTTATTTCAAATGAAAAATAGCAACAATACAATAGAAACAACTCTTCAATTCGACTCTAACTATATTGGAAACGAGGAGACTATGCTTCATTTATAGAAAAAACTAAAAACCTAGCCCAAAGGGGGCACAATTCCGAAGGAGAAAGAGACTGCAGCTGCATGATGAGTCAAGCCAAGCTTGATCTGAGTCTAACTAGGTCTGATCTGATCTTGACTAAGTGTAACTAGAAATCAGAGTGCTGATTGGACTGACACCTCAACCGATTAACTGAAACATCAACCAAATCACATCCAGATGATCCCACACATGTGGAGGAGAGGGAGAGGGCGCAAATCCCAAGATTGCATGCTTTGGTGCACTCCCTCTTAATCCTAGATCAACTCCTTCTGTCAAGGAATTGTCAGATCTAGTCAATCCAAAGCCGATGAGACTGATTTCATTCAAATCAGATCAAAATCCACTGATTTAGGAAATTGGATTTCTCCATTATTTAATTAATTTTTAATTAAATTAATTAATATTTGATTTTTTTGGATTTTTGACCTGAGTGATGGAAAAATCACTCAAAACTTAGGAAAAGTGGGTTTATGGGTTTTTCTGGTGCTCTGAGTTAGAAAATGAGCACCCCTATGACTGAAAATAATTTCTGATCCCACTTTTATTACAAAACCAATTTTTCCATTTAGACTATCAAAAAATAGCCTATGTTTTGGAAAAAAAAATAAAATTTAAATAAATAAAAATAAAAACCTAGGGGGACTTAGACATGTTCATATGACTCGACCATAATTCCTAGCATGTTTATACATTGACACATAGACTCTAATAACCTCAATAGGCCTAAATGCCAAGCCGACGACCCCAGCTTTGGAGGTATTGAGTGAAAAACTCAGAAATTATCAGGCGTTTATTCAACAACCAATAATAACCAAGGGAAAAAACACTCTGGGCTGATCCGATTGACAAATAAAGTCTAAGAGACCGAGTATTTTATAGACATTATCATGCTCGAACATTTTATTACAACTCCCCTATGGGGTATGAACATGTGATATAGTACAACAAACACTTCCTAGAAGCAATTCTGAAGGTCTTGTGAAGTCCGAACAAATCATCTTTGTCTGGTTCAATAGGCTCACTTGATAAAAAACTACTAAGTACAACTTAGGTGGTAACATCTAGCTCCACCTAGGGACACATGCTCTAACTAATCTTCTGATCAAAGAATATGATGTGAGAACTCCGGAATCTCTGGGTCCTGCATAGCAATTAAAGCTTGTCAGTAACATGTATATAAAAGAAACCAACTATAAAGCCGATTAATGTACAGAATTAGTATATGATGTACAAAAAGTAATATTTTACAAGACTAATATATGAAAGAAAAATTTCAAGGTTAGTACCATGGTACAAAACATCTATAATACAACAATATGATACATTAAATTTAAAAATACATGTAGGGTAAGGTTTAGAAATTGGCCTTGAAACCACCGATGCTAATAAAGGCATGAAACTGTCTCGGTGAAGAACATCTTAAGGAGAAAACAATTCACTGGTAGGCTTAACCTTTCTCCTTCTAGGTCATTTAGATAGAAAGAATTTTTTCCTGCTACTTCATCAATGATATATGGCCCCAACCATAAGTTGTCGAAATTTTCATGTTTCCTAGGTTTCTCTCGTCGTTTGTCCCAATGCAAGACTATGTCACCTAATTGAAAGGATCTAGGACAGCTAGATCTATCAAAGGTTCTCTTGACTTTGTTTGAATTTCTAATACTTTGGTCAAGGGAATTTCTTATACTCTCATCTAACTCGATCAACTGGTTGATTTTGTTCTGAATGGCATCCTGATCTGAGCTGAAGGTCTGGAGAAGCTGATACACTGGAAGATTTAAGTGGATAGGTAAGGTGACATCTAGGCCATAGACAAGTTCAAAAGGGTTCCTTCCGGTTGAACTTTTCTTTGTGATTCTATCAGCCCATAATGCGAACTTGATCTTGCTATCCCAAGCCTTTTTTATTATCACCAATAGTTTTTTTGATTATGGTCATTAAGTTTTTATTACTTGACTCATCTAGACCATTTCCTTAGGGATAGTAGTTGGATGAATGGGATAGGACAATGCCATACTTGAAACAAAAGGATGACATCTCAGAGGACACAAAGCACGGGCCATTATATGTGATGATTTTGTCTGGCACACCAAATATTTTGATAATATTATCTTCTAAGAAATCCATGACTACAACATCGGTTTCCTTATTGGTGGGTATCTCCTCTACCCACTTGGTGAAATAATCGGTGGAGGTGAGTATCCAAAAATAACCATTGCTTGAGTTATCCTTGAACTTACCGATGAAATCAAGCCCCCACTATTGGAAAGGGGCTTGGAATACTATTGGGTTTAAAGGAAAGGCTTTCATTTGTTGCTTTCCAGTGAACAACTGACACTGGGGGGAAAATATGATAGACTTGTACACATCTGAAAACAGGTTCGTCCAATAGTAGCCCGCTCTAAGGATTTTATGGGTGGTAGTTCTTGCTGCAAAATGTCCACCACAAAATCCTGCATGGAACATAACCATGATTTTTTTGGACTCAGGTTCATTGAAACATCTAAGTATTAAACCATCAGGGTTTCTACAACCCAAACCATCTTTTGTTAAACAATACTTAGTTGATTTTAAACTTAATGCTCTTCTTTTATGGCCAAGTAGGTGATTAGGGCATGTAAGGTTATGGAGGAAAAAGATGATGTCGGTATACCAACGGTGTTTCTCTAATATCTGAAGCTCGTCTAATACACTTTGTTTTGGATCACTATTCTTGCAAATTATTCCTAAGGATTTTTCATTTCCTTGGGTCAACATATTTGCAAGACCTTGTCCCTTAATTAACTTAGTATGTTTTATCTCTAAATAATACTATTGAATCTTTGAAACCCACTTACCCCTGATTCCTAGAAAATCTTGTTGAGACATTATACCCTTGACGGCTGCATGGGGTATATACCCAATGATTTTGGAGTATCCTACATAAGTTATGCAATTTTTAAGGGACTTGACAAGAGCATAAGCCTGTTTATCCATGGTGGTATACTTAAAATATGAATGTTGCAAGGATCTACTCATAAAGGCTATAGGTTTCTCTTGTCCCTCCTTACTCTTTTGAAGCAAAACACCAACAATGGTGTCCTCCGAGGCAAAGGAAAATATCTGAAATTCCTTGGAATAATATAGACTGATCAATATTGGGGACCTGGATATGGCATCTTTGATGGACTTGAAAGCATCTTTCCCTTCATCCGTCCACTCAAATTTATAATATTTATTTAACAATTTTTGTAGAGGATTCATTAGTTCTACTAAATTTGGGATGAATCTCCTTATGAAATTAATCTAACCATTGAAAGACTGGAGCGATTTAATATTCTAAGGAAAGGGGAATTTTTTAATGGCTTCAAATTGCTCAGGATCGACTTTGACACCATCCTTAGAAATGATGTGTCCCAGCAAATTGCCTTCATCAACCCCAAATATTGACTTGGAGGGGTTTAAGGAAATACCATATTTCCGACATCTTATGAAAACCTGCCTAAGATGATTTATGTGGTCAGATATTTCTTTTGAGAAAAAAATCAAGTCATCTTGATATATTTCGATTATTTTTCCTATTAGTTATTTGAAGGAAAAATCCATGGCTCTTTCGAAGGTCGCACAAGCATTTAATAAGCCAAAAGGCATTCTTAAAAATTTGTAGGTGCCCCAAGGTGTGGTGAATGTAGTTTTATGTTGATCTTGTTTAATTACCAACACTTGGTTATAACTGGAAAAGCCATCCAACATGGACATCATTCCTGATCCCGTTACTCTTTGAAGCAATGTTTCCATGTCAGGCAATGGGTAATTATCTTTAAGGCATGATGTATTCAGAATTCTGAAATCTATACATATTCTAATTGGCCCATTCTTCTTTTTGACAACAACTAAGTTGGAGCACCATGATGAATGTCTTGTAGGTGCTATGATCCCTACTGCTAACATCTTTTGAATATCCTTCTGCACAATGGGGGCCAACTTAGGATTTATTCGCCTAAGTTTTTGTCGGAAAGGCTTGACCTCCTTATCCTCTTCTGTGAGGGGAATAGTGTGTTGAAACACATATTCCCGATAGGATTTAATTTCATCATAACTAAAGGCCAACACATCTCTATACTCTTTGATTAAGTTGATCAAATTGTTCCTTTCCTTTTCTAAAGTACCTTTTCCAATTTTTATTAACTTGGGGTCTGTATCCGTTCCTATGTTTATTTCCATATAATCCCCAATTTTTATTGATTCTTTTTGCTTTTTATGACAATCCTATCGATCAAACAGGTTTTCAAAAGCTATAAGGCTACTAGGGATGTGATTCCTTTCATTATCCTTGCATTCCTGATACTCTTTACCCTCCTGCTGATGACTAATTTTGCAACTTTAAAACTCTTGGAGATTATGGATGAATCTCAATAGTTGATCATCGTCTTTAAACACCTTCCAGTGATCTACATTGTCTGGAATTGACGGTATAAAATTAATTTCCATTTTTCCATTCCCATTAATCATTTCATCTAATGGATGGAGGGTGGATGCTATTACAACCAACTTTTATGCTAACCCATTCATTTCCCCAGGGAATTTTTGAATGTTAAGTGCATCAAACCATTCCATGGTGTCCAATATGGCATTTCTATACTTCCTTAGTCTGTCACTTTTACACTGATACTGATTCTTAATATGGAGGACAACTAAGTCTGAATCACCTTTTATGTTCAACGTATTTATCCCCATGTCTTTAACGGTTTCTAACCCTAGACTCAATGCCTCATACTCAGCTATATTGTTTGATGCTTCAAACTCTAACCTGAAAGAAAAGTTGTAGACTTTATTTGAAGGAGATATGATCATGATGCCCGCACCCTTTTCAGATTTGGAATAAGCCTCATCAAAGTACATTTTCTAAACCTCATCTATCTTTTCATCTTTAATGTTTTCCTTAATAGGGGCCATGGAATTTGACAAGATAGCATAGTTTCCAAATTTATTAGTGCAATGTACAAATTCATTTCCAGGATTCTTAGGGTTTTCTACATGCCATTTCCTTAGCTTCTCTCTATGGAGTATTACCCTACTATTTTCTGACGCAGGTATAGTAGCATATGTCCAATCCATTTGAATATACCCACCAAGAGTTGCGGCCCACTTTCTGGATAGAAACATACCCCAATTATCTGGCACATCAATCAATACGACATCCATCGACATGTCAATGTCAGGATACTTGGCCAACTTAACATGTAGATTTAAGATTATCCCTACCACTTCAACTTCTCTTGCATCCATTGCACAAACATTGTGGTAGGGTCGGGTGATCCTTAGATTTAGTTGTTCCATTACTTTTCTTGTCATGACATTTGATGAAGCACCTGAATCTAACATGCAGTTATGAAGGAGAAGGTTGTCAACTAAGAGAGAGACATAAAAAGCCATGTGATCTTGTATTTTCGGATCAACACTTTTGAGGACTATAGGTATATCCATAGGTTCAATGTGTTCGGCTTCAAATATAACATTATTATTAGGGAGGGGATCCTCTTTGACAACATCATGAGTTTTATTTTAACTATCCTCTATGGCTTTAAACAAATTTTCTTTTTGACCAGGAATTTTAAGGACATCAGTTGCATAAATGGAAACATTAGCATTACTTAACCATTCTCCGATGTCAATCTTTGATTTTGGGATAACAAGGGGATATGGGAGAGGAGTGGTTACCTTAGGTTTGTACTGTTTATCTGGTGAAGACTTCTCCTTCCTTTGATAAAATGAACCCTTGAATCTAGACTCCTTCATTTCCTAAATTCTTTTTGGAGTAGGCATTTCACCATAGAAGCTGGAAAGGAGGTCCTTCTCATAACTGTAATATGTGGATTGCTACCAATGCTGGTTTGACAAAGGGTAGGTTTGGCCTACCATGTATACATGATCAGGCTCGCTTGAAGTTGTTTCCTAAATATTGACCTCGGGAAGTCCATGTTCCATGACTTGATTTGCAACATAACAAGTGCTTTCTTAGTGGAATTGTTCACAGGGTCTACACCATGGAATCACTTCCTCTACCATGTTAGTTGAGTCTAACTAGTTTGGGATCCTAGTTTCTTGATGAGGGCCTTTATTTTGATACATATGATTTTGCTTGGGATGAAAGTTCCTAGGTCCATTATTTCTTTCCATTGTCACTATTCTATTCTGCATGTGATTCAACTGTACAGCATGATTGGCCATTTGCTGGTTTTGACTAGTAACCAAGTTTTTTATCATGTACGCCACCTTCTCCATGGGATCTTTAGAAGTTCCCTTTTCTTCTGATTCAACATCTTTACCCTTGGTCTCTTTGTTGTAGGAAGTCTTTCTCCTAGTGTAACCTGGAAAGTTGGATTTGCCTAAAGATTGCATATTCTTTTCTATTTTCTCGGCCAATTCCTGGGCAGTTTTTAGATCGGATGACTCTTTATCTCTCAATTGGTACCTTAAGTCACTGGTGAAAGATTCAATGTAGGATATGAGGATAGAGGCATCTTTTGGATTGATGTCTCTAGGAAGGTCCACAAACACATGCCTTAATTTAGTGTTAAATTCATCCATGGTTTCATTCTCCATCTTCTTTATGCTATGAAGGGTAGCAATCAAATACCTTGGCTCCTTCTTTTCTCCCCATTTCTTCATAAAACCATCTTGGAATTCAGTAAGAGTTTTATATGAATCATCATAGGTCGAAGTACCATTCTCCAGCATCATCTTCTAAGGATAAAGCAAAGAGCTTCATTTTGCCATCATCATGGTCATGGGCAGCATCATTGTAGTAACTGACCAGGTGCTTTTCAAACTTTCGGAGGTGAGACTTGGCAGTGATGGAATTATTGCCTTGAAATATAGGGAGCTTCTTGATAGCACCATTTGGAATGTCATGGGGAGCACCTGCTATCTGAGAAAAGTCAAGGGGTTTGAAGAATTTTGTCATTTCTTGACATTGGTGAATATGACTGTCTACAAATATGTGATGGATATCTGAGAGGGATTGGTCTCCTAAATATTCAAGGTTTCTTGGAGGGATGTTAGATAGTGGAGTCACCAGATGGATAGAGTTTTAATTTTTGTGTTTTTTAAAGACAAGATCAATCAATTTTTTTTTATCTTTTTAGTTGTTTAGAAAAAGTTAAGATAATACATACTCGGGAATCAAAATATTTATCCCTAGAAATGGTGCCAAAAGGTGTTTCCGACTTTCACACACTTGGGGGGAACGTGGCAGAAATATTCAAGCCACTCAGTGTGTCCTTGGGGGAATGTCTCAAGTCAAGGTTGTCACCTTGTTCTTGACTCCTTTTGTTAGGCTCAACTCCTAACGAAGCCAAGGGGGTAGACCCTATTAAGTTACTAAGGATAATTACTTTAGTTTGATGGTGTTAAATTGAATAAGTTCTTTAGGAGTTCAAAATTAACAATGAATAACCACATATGACAAGATGAAAAATAAGCACAAGTAAGCACAACGCTAGCACACAATATATATATCGAAAGAAGTAATCAAATAACTAGTGCCTTAAAATTGAGTCACACAATAATTAAATGTACTTGCATGTGATTGGAGTGAATGTTTTGTAAATGTCTCTTGGTACATTTTAAGTTAATATGAAATGAGTGGATTAAATTAGGCGAAAGGGGACTCCAGATATAACTGAGGGGTACTTGGAGTATGTCCAAAAATAAAACCTTCATGGCTACCCGCACGGAATGCATGGGTTGAATGGAGTCTCTGAGACTGTGTTCATAATACACCTGCTAGGGTGTAATAGATATCGGTGCCCCAAGGTCACTGTCTAGGATTTCCCACTTCCTTTGGGTATTTTTCCACCGCTTACGGTTTGTTCGAGGCGTTGGATTTTTGCCTGATGGTGGTTAATTGGGGAAAGTGAAACCTAATTAATCTAGTCACTCACATTGAATTTGATGCAGCTTGACTGATCGGACTAACCATATCCAAAACACAGAGCATACACACTAGATTCTTTGTAATTTTTAGTAAATTTTAAAGGATGTGTTTTTGTTAGAAAGAAAAACCCTCGAAGAACCTGTTTCGGTCCAAGTGGACCTCAATAAAGGAATAAAGGAGGGGGTTTATTTTAAAGTATTGCTTTCAAAAGTGAATAAAAAATCAACAATAAAACAAACCATAGGTTCTCTAATTAGTCCTACCACGCATCTCTTTCCTCTTTCTGGTCAATCAAGAAGTCATGGGGTAAGTATTAAAGTTACTTTGACCTTATGATATGGAAGATATGATAAAATTAATCAAAGTATACTATTTTTCATAAATGAAACTAATCTAGAGCGAAAAAAGAAGAAAATGCAAAAAAGGAAAAAAGGATGCGAATCCCCCCCCGGGGGGATGGGGAATGTGCTCGAAAGAGCCTATTCAGAATTATTTTTTATTACTAGTGGTTGAAATATCATCAAATTGATATTATTCCTCTTTTTTCTTATACATAATGAATCCAAGAGCTTACAAAGTGCAAAAAATTAAGATTTCAGTCAAAAAGGGAGACCCCTAGGGGAATTCGGATGGCCCAAAAGTCACTTTCGAATAGAATATCCTCATATTTTCTGTTATACCTTATAAAAAACAGAAATATTATTAGACTGAAATATTCCCAAAATCACTCTAAAAGTAGCTTTGGGTCAGCTTACTTTTAACCAAGAAAAGCTAAGTTAAAACTAGTTAGAAAAGGAAAAAAGGGAACCAAGGAAAGCAAGCTTTCCTTGGGATCTTGGATTTCCTTTTAGGAATCCAATATGATGTGCACTGATTTCTGGATTTATCTTTTATAACAGAAAATGGAAATCTAATGTATGCAAGCTACAAATTATCTTTAAAATGCCATGCAAAAAGGACGATTTCCCTAATGCTAGATCTAGAATTCTTATGAAACCTTTTAAGGACAAGATCTAGATTATGGGATTTGAGAAGATATATCTATGTTAAATTTACTTTAATATAATATATCTAAACAATATCAAAGCTATGAACAAAGTAACCATGTAAAATTTTAATATTTGAGAGGAGAAAGAGAAAAAGGCAAGCTTGTAGCCTTGAAGATCAACCATGGATCTTTCCGATGGAATGTAGAGGGACTATGCCTTTTAGAAAGTTTTGGAGAAAGTGAGGAAGCAAAATAGATAAACAACCTCTCCAAGCTAGGAACCTGCAACTAATCCAAAGGCTTGCCAAGATTCTTGTGAGATCTGGTTAATACATAAACAGAGATATTAGAATAGCATGCATATAAACTTATAAAACATGTTAAATCTAGATCTCTAGGCATGCATAAAACAAAAAGAGATAGCCAATAAACTTATTAGCATATTCCTTTCCTATCAAGATCATAATAAACTTATTATGAATCTTTTATCACTGGATCCACAATATCAAAATAAGCAAGTTATGAACACAGATATAGGTTACCTCAGTGAAACATGGAAATGCTCATCCACACATAATAACATGACACCATCTTGCCTCCAAATATTTTATTTATTTCAAATGAAAAATAGCAATAGTATAATAGAAATAGCTCTTAAATCTGACTCTAACTTCATTGATAGTAAAAACTGAAAACCTAGCCCAGAGGGGGCACAATTCCTAAGGAGAGAGAGAGACTGCAGCTATATGACGAGTCAATCCAAGCTTGATATGAGCATAACTGGGTCTGATATGAATCTAACTGAGTGTAACTGGAAATTGGAGTGCTGATTGGATAGACACCTCAACCGGTTAATTGAAACATCAACCAAATCACATCCAGATGAGCCCACACATGTGAATTAGAGAGAGAGGGTGCAAATCCCAAGATTGCATGCTATGGTGCACTCCCTATTCATCCCAAATCAACTCCTTTTGTTAAGGAATGGGCATATCTAGTCAATCCAAAGCCGATGAGACTGATTTCAGTCAAATCAAAGCAAAATCCACTGATTTAGGAAGTTGGATTTTCTCCATTATTTAATCAATTTTTAATTAAATTAATTAATATTTGATTTTTTTGGATTTTTGACCTGAGTGCTGGACAAATCACTCAAAACTTAGGAAAAGTGGGTTTATGGGTTTACTGGGTGCTCTGATTTAGAAAATGACTACCCCCATGACTGAAACTATTTTTTTATCCAACTTTTATTACAAAACCAATTTTTCCATTTAGACTATAAAAAAATAGCTTATGTTTTGGAAAAATTAAAACTTAAAAAAAAACTTAAAAAATTAAAAAAAAAATAAGAAAAAAATAAAACCTAGGGGATCTTAGACATGTTCATATGACTCGACCATAATTCCTATCATGTTTATACATTGACACATAGACTCTAATAACCTCAATAGGCCTAAATGCCAAGACGACCACCCCAACTTTGGAGGTATTGAGTGAAAAACTAAGAAATTATCAGTCGTTTATTCAACAACCAATAATAACCAAGGGAAAAAACACTCTAGGCTGATCGTATAGACAAATAATGTCCAAGATACCAAGTCTTTTACAGACACTATCATGCTAGAACATTTTATTACAACTCCCCTATGAGGTATGAACATGTGATATAGTACAACAAAATCTTCCCAGAAGCAATTCAGAAGGTCTTCTAAAGTCTGAACAAATCATCTTTCTCTGGTTCACCAGGCTCACTTGATAAAAAAACACTAAGTACAACTTAGGTGGTAACACTCCCCAGCTCTTTGCGTGAGGAAATGGAAAAATGGGTGCATGCCCAAATGGGCATGCATTTTGGGTGTTTTCTTGCCCAAAAAGTAAAAAATGGGTTTTCCCCAAATTCAAATTTCCTACCCATACTATTCCCATCCCCATGCAATAACTACTTCAACCAATTTCTGGTAGAATTAAATGATTGGGTGAATTAGAGAAGAAAGGTAGTTGACTGTTTCATGGGTTCTCCCTTTGACATTTGGCTTTTCCCCATTGGCCCCAAATGTTAAATATTCCCCCTCCTTATCCTTAGGAAATCATGCCCCCATCTCATTATTTGTTGCATAAACATAGTTGGTTGGGTTTTTAATTAAATTGCATATTTACATGATGCCAAAATTATAATGTGTCGGCTAGCACGAAATACCATCGGCAACGATTTTAATCGCTAGAACATAAAACATTAAATCTATGGTGGGGATTTTTCCTTTAGCTCCACACCATGATTAGTTAAAATATATACATCATATACATTTGATGCAAACGGGGTCAAAACCAGGGTGTTACACTCTGATTTGCTTCCATCCCTGTGGTTGGAATTCATAAGAAGCATTGCGAAAAATCCAAGCCAGCTGTAAATCAACCTGTGGCATTTTGTCTTAGAATTTGTTTAGGGTGAATCTTGAGAGGTGGTACATTACAATGTTGTCTCTATTTTCCTAATCACTTCGGTCACACATATCCCTCAGTAATGTCTCATCCAAAACAAGGATTGAGAAATCATTGTTAAGAATAATCCTCTCATGAAATTCTACTTCATGAGGATCTTTTGAGTCATTTGATGGACTAATTTTTCTAGGTATCTATCTAGTTCACAAGAGTGTTCCAGTTCACGTAAATATTTGATAACATTCTGATTTTTATGATCATATAAGAATTGAATGTAGACAAGTGATTGGTTAATTGCATAATGCATTGGTGATTCGGGTAGAATACTTTGAATCCCATTAACTGCATACTGACCTACTTTAGAGAGATGGCTAGACACAAGGAATTTATGCCTTATTAAAGTGTGAAAAAAGATCATATATTCTCTCCAAAATCTTTCCTCATTCATTGTCATATGAGAAATGCCAACCTTCTATTAAACTGTCCCCTGGTGCACATTGATGATATCCAATTTCTTTCTATATACCACTAGACATACTAGAGTGTTTAACCTCTCTTCCAACCTCCACATTAGGATCCTCCAATATTTTTGAATCTTCTCCATCCAACCTACCTATGGGATTACAAGAATCAAACCCACAATCTACAATTTTTTCCATGCAATTGTCTTGAGCATTCACATCATTGGAACAATCGGAGACTCCATTTACATGGCCTAGTTGTCTAGGCATGTTCTCTTCCACTATGGCACCATGTGAAGAACTTATCAACAACTTGATAGCAATAGGAGCATCAATGGTCCTGCAATATTCATTCATGAGTTGCTTAGCCCAGGTGTTGTCAATTTCTTAAGGAAGAACTGATTGCAATTTTTGTGAGAGACTTAATGTGTCCATGCATAACATGATGCATATGTGCTTCATTGTGAACAAACTTCTTGTTGAAACTGCAACAAATCCATAATTTCTAGGTTTTATTGGCTTGCACAAATGATAAAAATTCACTTATAATATCAAAGGATGAATTGTCTTTGGTCAATGCCTAATGTGATTTGAGATCTTCCACTCGAATTTCAAGCAACTTTTTCCTCTTCCAAAAATATATTGCATAACAATATGGCCTTACTTGATCCATCTAGTCTTCATGGTAAGATAAATTAGAGAGCTTTCTTGAATTTGTCAACTTCCTCTATTCTCCATGGTGGCCACCAATGGAAAGATGATTTAATTTATCATCGGGACTTAAGGTTTGGGAATCACTCTTTTGTTTTAGTAATATTGTCGCAGCAACCCAAACTTCAATTTTCTTCCATTGTTCTTCAGGGGTCTTAATATTTTTCTTAATCACATGAGGTCATCTATTCCATAATAGGCGCAGCTCCACGGGATCTTCCAAAAATATCCTCATTGGAATTAACCAAAACCTTTCCTCCCCTATCCCATTTCTTGAATTCTTCATCTAGGTGGAGAGTGAATCAATATTAGACTTTTGTACCAATGATCTGAGCTCCTGTTGTACATGACTAATCTGTTCCTATGGTGTCGGAATCCTATCTTGGGTTTCATCTTGAAGAATTTATTTTGTTGGGTCCATTGTATTTTCTATAGAAATAGATCTCTTGCATTATTGAACCACGTATTCATAAACCTCACTATCATTGGTTGTATCAAAAGGTAGTTGTGCATAAAAGTGGGCAAATTCAATAGACTGAGGGGAAAGCAAAACATCTTTCCTTGCAGATTTAATTGCAGTTTTCATATGATATTTTTTCCCATTAGGATCCTCAATAAGAGTTGTTATTTTCGTACTAATTGTACCATGTACATGGTGCAACAGAGCACAGTTATTATTTTGTGCACATGCTTCCTTCATGAGCCTCAAGGATTTATTATGGCTTCCTCTATTGAATTCCAAAAGGTCCCTATCGCAGTCTTCCATAACCGAATAAATATCCATACATGTTATTTCTCTTGCTATTTCCCATGCCCTTGCCCATTTCTATTTCCTTTCCACACCTTCCAACAACACAATTAACATTTTTTGCGCTTGCAATTATCCCATTTCTACCTCCAATATTAGTTTTCTCCATAATTGATGTGGTTGTTGCATCACACCCTTTAATTCCACTACCCAAATTCAATTTCACCTCTTCAACATCCAAATTATTACCATTCACCAAATCCTTTTTTTTCTTTGGGAAAATAGAAATCCCGACAGTCAATAGCCTAGACACTTCCCCTGATCCATTGCCAGTACATGCCGTATCAGTTGTGTCAAACAACTCAACCAACTACTGCACCATGGCATGAGAGACAACAACTGCCACTACCTTGTTATAGTTTCTTGAATTCTGCTTCTTATGCCCCATGTGTACACTATATGTCCACCACGGACACCCATACTCGATCCTGATATTGTCATATGACCCAATTATATACAAGTCAAACCCGTAAAGATAAAATTTCTTCAGGATGTCGAACCTAGAACCAGGAGAACACCCAGTTCATTTGAGTTACAACTTGTAGAAACCCTATGCATCAACTTGAGTGATATTAATGATATGTGGATTACATACTATTGCTCAAAACCATAAGCCATATCATATCAATGCTTTAGGAAAAAAGGATATATGGTGCTTATAAGAAATATGGATAGTGCTTTGTGTTAATCGAACATCTATAAGAAAAATGTTATTAAAATAAAATATGATAAATTATATAATTGGGAATATTTTTTATGTGAGAGATTTCAACATTATCAAAAATTGTATTACAAACACTTTCTCTTCAAATGAAAAACATACCATGAGTATGGACACTTCACAAAAAAAAATGAAAAAAAAATCATGTAGATGCAATAGCTAATAAAGAAGAACCGTGACAAAGAGCGAAGAAAAAGAAGAATCTAAGGAAACAAGCAATGGCCTCTGGAATTTCTTCATCCTCTTTTCAGCTAATTCAAGGAGCTCCTTAGTCAACCTCAAATCCCTATAAATCATCTATATGCCCCATGTAATATGAAAAAATAGTACAAGGATCTCCTTGGGACCCCCTAGTATCACTTATTATATCCCTAATAAATTTGCAGCATTACATCAAGAAGATACCCCGATTGAATAAATCATGGAATACTTCATGGGGATTGGAACTTGGTAATTGGTTCTATGCCTAAACAAATGGTATATTGGGTCATGGACACATAGCCTCCATATGAGATAGATTCCTTCTTCGCAACGAATATGACCAAGTCAATGTCTTTAGCAAGGAAGAATTTGTCCCAAGCAAGACAATTTCCACATAAGCTCCAATGGAAACGTTGACTAATTTTCCCTCAGGCTTGCAAGATCTCTAGCTCAAATACCACTATGATGTCCCCAATTTTGAATGGCCACAAATTATATGAAATTGACAAACAAGTAAATTTTTTTTCATTGATTTATAACTCACATCAAATATTTTCATTCCCATAAAAATAATATGCAATCATACAAATATTATAGAAATAACACTCACATTTTATTATAGAATAGATGGAAATAGAAAAGAATCTATAAGATTATATAGTGCTATAACAGCTACAAAGTACTACTAATACTCAACAAATAAACCTGGAAATGATGCCACGACTACCTTCAAAACCCTCTCTAAGATGATGTTGAACCAAAATATTGAAGCTCATGTGAATATTTTGAATGGATCATCCCCTTGTTTAACTAGGGTGGATATGTTGCACCACTGAAACTAAACCCACAATGGAATGGTTTTTCCAAACCCTAACAAAAACCCTAGGATAACCCCCAAACGGTTACAAGAAATCAATGTCAAATCAAAATATCTCCAATGGATGAGTGCCTCTCTTTTTATTTTCTTTTTTATCCCAATACCATGAACAATACCATGAGTCACCAAAAACCATCCACCGAAATATCCCATTTTTAATGAAATGACACTATAATATAACAGTTTAGGTCTTAGTGTCATCCAATACCCTCTGAGAATGATCACCTAAAAAGTGACATTACATAGGGATATGGGTGGGTTGGGATTGCATATCTAATTTCAATCATATAATAGTGGTTTAGGAGACCAAAAACATATAGGTTGTTGATAAACCCACATTTGAATATGGAATAAATACTCATTTTATTCCTCTAATTCAATTATGTTAGATGGTTGATCCTATGTGCTTTGTGAGGTCATGTTGATTGGTATATTTAGGTGTAGATACATTCAAACAATCCATAAGTGTATGATATTTATGTGTAGTCATCAATACACTAATCATGATACTGACACAAATTTTTCCACTCCATAAAATGATCATCTCAATACTTCAATAGGTAGGATTTTCCATGCGTAGCTAATGTATAGTTATTACACATAATAATAGGCCCACCATGCTCTTCACAATGTTGGTTGTGTGATTCCCACCAAACCTTGTTAGTCAATGGAATCTTCATGATCACAAACTTGATCTTCTCTGCATCATTGATGTTATCAATGGTGAATTAGTCATTCAATGCGATAACATGTGTATTCCATTTGAACACAATTTTATGGTCAATCTTGAACTTCAAGGGGTTTTAATACAAATTGAACCAATGCAAGTTGACTATATATTTGAGGTAGAATTTGGGAAATTATTCTTTGAAACAGGTCTAGAAACTTGTTATATGTGTCCTCGCAAAATTTTTGAAGGGATTCATCAATCATGCACTTCACAACACTTGTTTTAGGAGTGGAAAATTCTTGGAGGTATGTTACTAAATATTGACCTTGAATGGGTTTCAATTGAAATTGAACCAATGTAAGTTGACTATATCATTCACACAATATTTTAGAGTATCAAATAACTACAAGAATCATCTAAGTTAGCTCCATAGAACAATATTGGCTAGTAAATGGCTTCTCTTGTTCAAAATCAATATAATAATTACATAAGAAGTAAGAGATAATAGTGGTATTTCCTTACAGAATAAAAGCATCCATCTCTTAAAGGTAAAAAACCATTTCTTCTTATCTTTCATTACATTTACAGAAATTTCCTCCATAACTAATTTTTCTAGTTTCCCTTGCTATGTGGTTATCTAGGGTTTTTAATAAGAAATTGTCATGTTTATGATCTCCTTAGGAATATCTCCAAATCCTTTTTGCAAAACCAATTGATATCATATTGTGATAATAATCACACATTTGAAATTTTTTAAATAAAAGGAACTGTGTTTCCTTCTAAGATGTGTAGGGTCCACATGAAATAAAATTCAAGTCCCTTTATGTCATTACGTAGTTAGGCATGTAATCATTTAGAAATAAAAGTAATTTCAATTCCATTCCCTTCATGAATGTGGGAATTGTTGATGTAATTGTAACTTCGGAATGTATTCACTTGTATATCTTATGTATTGTACACCGATGTTTATTCCTGGAAGTGTTTGTAATGTAATTGAGTCATGTCATGCCCCTATGTTCCGATCGAGAGTTTCTATAATGTAAAAAAGTCATGTCAATTCATTGTGGGTAACCCTCCTATTGATCAACGGTTAAAGTCCTCATAGTTGCGGGGCCCTAGGGTTATTAGACTCTCCTAGTGAAGTCGGCCCTAGTGAGTTATTGTCAAGTCGGGAATCAGTATAAATAGAGAGTGAGCATCTCTATTTATCACACACTCACTCACACTCAGTTGTAGTGCATAACTTAGGGAGAAGAAGTTGCTGGGGCTAGAAATAAAGAGGCTACTGCTGTCGGGAGATCATCTTACTGTTTTGGGGTTTTACATTTGGTGCTGATTCTATCTCTGAGGTAGTGGCGGGATTTTCTCCATTTATAGTTTCCCAGAGGAAAAACACTGTGTTAATTGTCTCTTGTGTTTGATTACTATGATTCTTATTCTCTCAGTTAAATATCCTAATATAATGCTATCTTAAATGTTAAAAATCTAACATGGAATCAAAGCTAACCTGAGAAGAAGACACTATGTAGCTGTGGGAACTAGGGATTCCTACTTTTTTAGATCTCTCTCCACATATTTTCAGCAAAAGAAGGCTGGACTGAATCTCCTTCCTAGGGTGCATCTTTCTATCAAAACAGAATCTGATTCTGAGCTTTTTCAGTTTTGGACCCGACACTACTGCCGAAAATTAGGGCTTTCCACAGAAATGGAAATTTTGAGTGATCCTATGCCTGGATTGATCTCCTCCTCAAAATCAAAGTTTAGAGATCAAGATCAAAGCATTTGGTTGGACAGAACTCTAGGAAAGTCAAACCCTAATCTGCTCCTGAACCAACACTGCAAAAATTCAGCTCCAAATCCAGATCCGACATCTTGACCTAGTAAGATCTAAATCCTTTGTATTTCCATTTGAGGTTCTTAGTTAAGATGTCTCATCATACCAAGCTTGATGAAAATCTTAAGGGAGCTGATAACTTCTGAGCCTCAAAGTATAGGATCTCCTTGGTCTTGGAAGAAAATGAGTTGGACTCCCAAATCAATGAGAAGGTTCCAGCTCCAGAGGAAGATGAGGCTAAGGACTTACATAAGAAGAATTTGGTTATGGCTAAGAGGATTATTGCTGATTCAATCAAGAATCACCTCATACCACATGTGTCCTCCCTCAAGACACCTAAAGCTATGTTTGATGCCCTAACCAAACTGTTTGAAGGGAAGAACATAAATCGGAAGATGACTTTTAGGAACCAGTTGAAGAATGTAAAGATCCAGAATGAGGAGACCATCCAGTCATACTTTACAAGGGTCTCCCATATCAAAGAATAACTTGAAGCAGTAGATGAAGAAGTGGAGAATGCAGAAATTGTGATGACAACCTTGAACGGTCTCCCTAGGTCATGGGATTCTTTCATCCAAGGAATCTGTGCTAGGAAGAAGCTAATCAAGTTCAGTAGGATGTGGGAATAATTCTCACAAGAAGAAGCTTGAATAGAAGCCTGAGAAGAAAATATGGTAAGTGAAGATCAAGCTGTCACAATACACTCCAAGAAAGGTAGAAGGGAAAATCATTATCACCAAGGTAAGCATTCTCATTAGAAAGATAATTTTGTGAAAAAGGATCCATCCAAACTCAGATTTTATACATGTGATGAAAGAGGACACTTTGATAGAAATTGTCCCATGAATAAGAGTGGATCTAAGACTAAGAAGTAATCCAAAAGAAGACATCATGCTCACACTACTAAGGATGATTATCCTCCCAGAAAGAGAGTAAAACAAGAAAGTGAAGACTCTTCAAGTGATTAAGAATATGTTCTGATCTTCTTTCTCACAGGAACTATCACACATGGAAGCAAAGATTGGCTTATTGATAGTGGGGTCTTCCAAACACATGATAGGATTCAAGGAATCCTTTGAGAAACTATCTGAACATAATTCACCCCATAAGGTGAAACTTGGGGATGACTACCAATATCCCATAAAAGGTAGTTGTGAATCCTCCTACAAGCTAGACTTTGGAAAGTCTATGAAAATGAAGGATGTCTTTCTTGTACCAGGACTAAAGAAGAATATTCTCTCCATATCGGCACTAGATGCAAAAGGCATTAGGGTTTCATTTGTAGATGGAAAAGTCCTTAGGTGGCCAAGAGGAAAGACTATTGATGATGCAATAGTAATTGGATAACAAGAAGGATGGTTATGCAAATTGAAGGGCCATCTAGAAAAATCTTTGGTCCATGACACAATAGATCCAAATGAACTTTGGCATAGAAGGATTGCACATATGCACTACAAAGCACTACCACTTGCAAGCAAAGATGTTGAAGGACTTCCAAAAATACAGTCAAAACATGATGGAGTCTGCAAAGGATGTGCGAAAGGAAAGAACACAAAGAATACATTTCCAAGTAGTGAAAGCAAAGCAAAAGGAATCTTGGAAATCATTCACTCTGATGTATGCAGTCTAATGTCATCCAGTTCTTTAAGTGGGTATGTATACTATGTTTCTTTTATTGATGATTTTTCTAGGAAGACATGGATATACTTTATGAAGAACAAAGATGAATTTTTCAACAAGTTCAAGGAATTCAAAGCCTTGATCAATACTACACAGAAAATAAGATCAATACCTTTCAATCAGATAATGGTAGAGAATTCACATCAAATGAATTCAAAGAGTTATGCAAAGATTAAAGGAAGAAGAGGGAGTTATCCACTCCATATAATCCACAACAGAATGGGGTTGCAGAAAGGATGAATAGAACAATCATGGAAGCTGCAAGAGCAATGCTTCATAATCAAGATCTTCCCATGCATCTATGGGCAGAAACTACCAGAACAGTGGTGTATGTACAGAACCGTAATCCACAAAGAGTACTTGAGAACAAGACACCTAAATAAGTCTTTTTCAGCAAGAAACCAGAAGTCAACCATCTCAGAATATTCGTCTATCCAGTGTACATACACATTCCAAAAGAAAAGAGGACAAAGTTAGATCCTTCAGGAAAGAAGGGTATATTTTTGGGATATTCTGAAAGATCGAAGGATTACAAAATATACTTCCCAGGATTCAAGAATATCCACATCAGCAGGGATGTAACATTTGATGAAGACTCAGCTTACAATAAATCCAGAAAGAGACCTGCTAAAGATCATGAAGAAACAGAAGAACCCAAAATTCATGACACAACCATGAACGAAGAAATACAAGAAGAATATCGAGAATTTGAAGAACCTCAAGAACCTGTAGATCCACTTTAGGTGAAAAATCCTCACAAGAGAAAAATTGCTTGGGTATGAGAAGCTATCCAAGGTGCAGAAAGATACGGGGCTCCAGAAGAAAATCATAGATAAAGAAAGAGGACCAAGTCTTGCTCCGTGTATGTAGCTTTATTGTGTGACTTTATCAATAAAGAACCTTCCAACTATAAAGAAGCAACAGAAAGGAAATAATGGAAGGATGCTATGATCGAAGAGTATCAATCGATCATGAAGACTAATGTTTGGGATGTTGTCCCAAGAGCAGAAGGTGTTGAAATATTGTAACTTCGAAGAATATTCTATATGTATCTTTTGTGGTCCCTGATGGTCCTACCGAGAGAACCACTTGTATTATCTTGTACCCCGATGCTTCTAATCAGAAGAACTAATAAGAGTGATGAGGTTGTCCCCTCTATTTGTAAAGGTGGGTCATTAGCACCCTAGTGTGGTTACTTGAGCCTACATGTGTAACTCGATCCTACATGATTAACTCAAGCCTACATGCCAGATGAGTTAATTCAAGTGAATGGATGAATATAAATAGAGGTGTGGTGCTCCTCATTTGAGACACACACACTCTCACTTGTGTAGCGCATTAGTGGAGAAGAGAAGTAGCTAGAGAAGGAGGAGGATCAAGCTTTGATCTCCTTGTTGGTTTTATCTTTTATATTTTGGGGCATCTATATTGAGGAAGCTTTTGATGGGTTTTTCCCTTTAGGGTTTTCCCAGGATAAATATTTGTGTTCTCCTTTTGTATGGTTGTGCTTGTCTATCTTCCAATGATCCTGTTTATATGCTTTTGTTATGAAATCGAAATGAAATACTAATGATCTAGCTTAGCATATGAAAATTTAACATGGTATCAGAGCCACCCTGAAAGAAGGAATTGTGCAGCTATAGAATCTATGGATTCTTACTTTTTGGTTCTCTCTCCACAATCTATCAGCAAAAGAAGGCTAGGCTGACTCTCCATTGAAGGGCACATCTTTCTGTCGAAGCGGAATTCGATTCCGAGCATTTTCAGTTTTCGGTACGGGAAATTAGGGATTCTTGTAGAAGAAGAATTTTTTGAGTGAGCCCAGCATAGGATTTCTCTCCTCATCAAAATCTGATTTTAGAGACCTGGATCAAGATTTTTGGTTGGGTGAAACTCCGGGAAAGTCAAACCCTAGTTTGACCCCGAGCTAGAAAAACCCTAACTACTAAAACTGCTAAGTTTTGATACATTCGCTATATCCTGAGATTGGAGAAGTTTCAGGATATGAAAATTGTAGAGACCGAAGATAAAATACTTATGTACACTTTTTCCACAATTCAGCCTCAGATTCACTATATTCTGGGATATATGATCCCTCCAAGTTAGGGTTCCAGCCTCTTCTAGAATTCATCCCTAAACAGGACACCTGGGGAGAATTGCAATATATTGGGCTAAAGAGGCCCAAATGGAATTCCTGAAGATGTTACAGAAATTTCACAGACTATAATTCTCGTGGTCCAAACTACAAACTTATAATATGTAACAGTGACACGTGGCAATCTGTACAACTTCGCTATTCAGAACAGTCCTGTAACAAGGCACCTTGGGAAAATGATCATAAATCCCAATTGGTGAAACAAATTCTGGTCAAACCTATGGTGTTGGATCAGGGACATGTGAGGTTACCTCAATGAGAAATTTCATACATAGAGGAGTAGTGATTTCAGAGATATCATAGAAACAGTGAAAGGCATTTCTGTAGAAGAAATTGGAAAACTAGGGCTTCCCGTTCTGGGAGCTTGCCTCCACTATTTTCAGAAAAAGAGTACTTTGGACAGATCCATTTGAAGAGATCTATATTTCTATCCAATAATATCTGAAATATTCCAAGTTTTGAAAAATAGGATTTCTGTGGAAAACCCTAGCTCAGCCAGCTCCGGAACCAGGACAGACACCTCAAATCGGTAAGATCTAATCCTTTGTTATTTGCATTTGAGGTTCTCATTTCAAAGTGATATATCACATCATATTGTTGATAATCTTGTTGAATTTGACAAATTACAATCATGGAAGCATTTGATCTCTCTGGAGAAAATGAATTGGTCACCTTCATGAGTAGAGATGTTCCAGTTCCAGAAGGAGATGAGGCTCAAAGCCTTACACAAGAAGAACTTGATCAAGGCCCCTTACACAAGAAGAACTTGATCAAGGCCAAGAAGATCATTGTTGATTCAATCACGGATCAACTTGTACCACAAGGATCTTCCATAAAGACACCGAAGATGTTTGATTCCTTGATCAAGATATTTGAAGATAAGAACATTAATCAGAAGATGGATTTGAGAAAACAGTTGAAGAATGTGAAGATCCAGAATGCAGAACATCTTGAAGTGGTAGAAGAAGAATTGGAGAATACAGAAGTGATGATAGCCACCTTGAATGGTCTCCCGGGATCATAGAATTCATTCATTCAAGGAATGTGTGCCAGAAGGAAGTAATTACTTTAAATAGACTCTGGGAAGAAGAAGAATCTCAACTCATAAGAAGAGAAGAAGAAGGTGGGAGCAATTGAAGATCAAGCTTTCACCATTCAAGGAAGATCCCTCAAGCAATGAGTAATGTGAAGAACTCAATTCTTGAAGAAACTCTTATCCATCTTATCATTTGGATAAGAAATGATGATGAATGAAGAAGATGATGAAGTAGAAGGATCAAGAAGAAGTCTACCCATGAAACAAATAAAAGATAAGTATTCAATTGTCATTGCATGATATTGTTTTGTTATGCATTTGATTATATTTAGTTGATGTATTATGCATGATAGGTTGTTTGATTGTATACTACTAATATGCTTGTGATGGGTAAGTAGCTCATGGTTCCATACAACTCTCCATTGCTACTTATCAAACCTCTTTGCTAACATATTGGATTAGTGCACAATCTCAATGATGTCATGGTAAAGATGGAAGACATCTAGAAAGTTTCCGTGAGACATGGATGAATGTTGTATTGGCTAAACAATTGTATGATGCATAATAATTTTTCATTATGCATATGTTTTATAGTTCTAACCATGTAACTGGTGCATTTGAATTGTAGGAAAGGTCATGTACAACCTCCTACAAGAAAAGAAGGATGAGACTTGTTCTGAAGAACAAGTGATGACAATTCAATAAACATGAATCTGAAGCTCCCAGGGTCAGAGACACCATGACGGAAGAAAGAGCTTCAGAGAGCATAGATCCACCTCGAAGGATGAAGACCACCATGGGTATGAGAGATAACTCAAGATGAAGAAAAGAATGCTATGAAAGAAGCTATGATCAAAGAATAACAGTTGATCATGAGGAATGATGTATACGATATGATTTCGAGACATAAAGGAAAGTATGTAGTATCCTCCATATGGATCTACAAGAACAAGTGTACAAAGCAAGGTTCAAGATTTTCCTTAGAAAGAGTAGACTATGACATGACATACTCTATTGAACAGTATATATCAAGCATAGAACCACTTGTACAGAATGAAGAAGGAAGATAATACTCCACTTCAGGGGGAGTGACTATAGAAGATATCTGAGTTTGACACGGTACGACATGATGGATAGCTTCTTGATGGATCGAGACTTTACCAAGAGTAAAGTGGGTTCCAACCTTCAAAGTTGAATGCAGAAGACTAGGATATGTTGATGATCTGACAAGACGAACTCATGGAAGATGTTATGATGAAAGAATACTAGAATGATGTTTGGGATATAGTACTCAAACTAGAAAGCAAGAATGTGGTATATTACAAATGGATTTGCAAAATAAAATATGTCACTGATAGAAGTAAGGAAAGACTTGTGGCTAGAGGTTTCTATAAGAAAGAGGGAATTGATTCTGAAGAGACACTTACTCCAGGAAGCAAGGTATACTTCCTTCAAAACTATGATGGTAGTTGCTTCCACGATGAAGTAAAGAAAATACTTCCTTAATGGTATGATTGCGGAAGAGTTTTACATCGAAAGGATTTGAATTTGAAGGAAGATGGACTCATATATGTAAGTTGAAGAAGGCCCTCTATGGCATGAAGCAAGTTCCCAGAGCTTGGTATGGAAGGATAGACAGTTTCCTGTCAATTATGGGCTTTACCAACAGTAAAGTTGATCCTAACCTTTATCTCAAGGTTGTAGAAGATGAACATGTCATCCTGTTATTATATGTGGATGACTTGTTCTTGACAGGGAATGAGAAACAGATCATGGAAAGCAAGAAGAAACTAGCAGAAGAATTTGAGATGAAAGACCTTGGGTTAATGCACTATTTCCTAGGTCTGGAAGTATGACAAAGTTCAAAAGTAATCTTTCTCAACCAGGGAAAGTATGCGGTAGAGATATTGAAGAGATTCAATATGTTGGAATGCAAAGCCATGGCCACACCCATGGACTCAAACTTGAAGTTGTTAGCTGATGACTCATCATAGTTAGTGGATGCGACTCATTATAGAGAGATCATTGGGTCATTGACGTACTTAAAAAATACCAGACCAGACATTTGTTTTGCTGTGAACATCTTAAGTCAATATCTTGTTCAAAGACGGGTTCACCTAGTAGCTGCAAAACATGTGATGAGATATCTGAAAGGGACTATAGACCTTGGTCTATACTATGATGGTAGCCATGACTACATATTGTATGGCTATACAAATGCAGATTGGGCTAGTAGTATCTCAGATAGGAAAAGCACATCAGTTAGATGCTTTTGTTTGGGGTCTGCTATGAGTTCATGGTTTAGCAGGAAACAGTCCAGTGTTTCTTGTAGCACGACTGAAGCATAATACATAGCAGATTGCTTTGCTATGTTGTGAAGCCATATGGCTTCGAAAGCTAATATCAGGTCTCTTTGACCTGAAGATGAATACTACAGTGATTCTATGTGATAATCAAATTTGTGATGACAGAGAACCCTGTGTTCCGTTGTAACACATAGAAATCTGGTATTTCTACATATGAGATAAGATGCAGATGATGATGTTTAAGTATTTACATACTGTAGATGCAGATGATGGTGATTCAGTATTTCTATACTGAATATAGAGATGATTATGATTTCAGTATTCCCAGACTGAAGATATAGATGATGTTTCAGTATTTACATATTGTAGATGCAGATGATGGTGATTCTGTATTTCTATACTGAATATAGAGGTGACGATGCTTTCAGTATTCACATACTGGAGATACAGATGGTGATAGTTTAGTATTCACATACTGAAGATGTAGATGATGATGTGTTGATGAAGCCTCTGTCTCGAGTAAAGTTCGAACATTTTGAGACACGCTTGGTGTTGTTCGGAAAGACCTTCCTTGAAAGGGGGAGTAGTGGTGTTCTAGTGGGATTGTATCATCCCGGGACATTTGTCCAGAAGTGATTCGATGACCTCAGTCCTCGAGAATGAAGAAGGATTGTATCATCCTGGGACATCTGTCCAGAATATATCCGGTGACTTCGGTCCTCGAGAATTTAGTGGGATTGTATCATCCCTGGGCATTTTCCCTAAAGTGATCCGGTGACCTCGGTCTTTGAGAATGTAGAGGGATTGTATCATCCTAGGACATCTATCCAATATAGATCAAGTGACTTCGATCTTCATGAATGTGGTGGGATTGCATCATCCCTGAACTTCGGTTCAAAATGTATCCGGAGGTCTCGACCCCTGTGAATGTGGTGGGATTGCATCATCCCTGAACTTTGGTTCAAAATGTATCTAGAGGTCTTGGCCCCCGTGAATGTGGTAGGATTGCATCTTCCCTGAACCTCGGTTCAAAATGTATCTGGAGGTCTTGGCCCCTATGAAAGTGGTGGGATTGCATCATCCCTGAACCTTGGTTCAAAATGTATCCGGAGATTTTGGTCCCCATGAATGTGGTAGGATTGTATCATCCTTGAACTTCGATTCATAATGGATCCAGTGACTTCGGTACTTGAGAACGTGTGTTGATCCTGTAATTCCTAGAGGAAGGATTGTCTAAGTTCCACATATGTGTTGATCCCGTAACTCTAAAAGGAAGGATCATTAGTAACTCCATAAAGACCTAAATCCCGTAATTCTGAAAGGAAGGATCATTGAATTGATCCTGTAATTCCAATAGGAAGGATTGTCTTTATTCCTGTAATTCCAATAGGAAGGATTGTCTGAGTTCCACAAATGTGTTGATCCCGTAATTCCAAAAGGAAGGATTGTTAGTAACTCCGTAAAGACCTAAATCCCGTAATTCTGAAAGTAAGGATCATTAGTAACTCTGTAAAGACCTAAATCTCATAATTCCGAAAGGAAGGATCGTTGGTAGCTCCATAAAGACTTGATCCCGTAATTCCAATAGGAAGGATTGTTTGAGTTCCACAGATGTGTTGATCCCGTAATTCCAATAGGAAGGATTGTCTGATTTCCACAAATGTGTTGATCCCGTAATTCTGAAAGAAAGGATCATTAGTAACTCCGTAAAGACCTAAATCCCGTAATTCCGAAAGGAAGGATCGTTAGTAGCTCCATAAAGACTTGATCCCGTAATTCCGAAAGGAAGGATCGTCTGAGCTCCACAAATGTGTTGATCCCGTAATTCCGAAAGGAAGGATCATTAGTAACTCTGTAAAGACCTAAATCCCATAATTTCGACAGGAAGGATCGTCTGAGTACCACAGACATGTTGATCCCGTAATTCTGAAAGGAAGGATCATGTTGTTGATGATGATGTTGATGTTTTGATGATGTTGATGTCTTGATGATGATGATGTTGATGTTTTTATGATGTTGATGTTTTGATAATAATGATTTTTTGATGATGATGATGTTTTCATGATGATGTTTCTGATCAAAAGATCAGAGTATGATGATGATGTTGTTGCTGATCGAAAGGCCAAAGTGTTGAAGATGATGTTGTTGATTGAAAGGTCAAAGTGTTGAATATGATGTTACTGATCGAAAGGTAAAAATGATGAAGATGTCTTTGCTGATCGAAAGATCAAAGTGCTGAAGATATTGCTGATCAAAATGCTGAAGATATTGGTGATGATCGAAAGGTCAAAGTGTTGAAGATGTTGCTGCTGATCGAAAGTTCAAAGTGTTGAAGATGTTGCTGAAATGTTACTGATCGAAAGGTCAAAGTGCCAAAGATGTTGCTGATCGAAAGGTAAAAGTGCTGAAGATGTTGCTGCTGATCGAAACGTCTAAGTGCTGAAGATGTTGCTGATCGAAAGATCAAAGTGTTGAAGATGTTGCTGATCAAAAGGTCAAAATATGCTGATGTTGATTAAAGAGTTGTTGTTGTCAAATAATGAAGACGAAGACTATATGATGTTGAAAAGCTTCCAATGATTTATAGATGTGTTACCCTGATGATGTTGATGATGTCCTCTCCTACTATTGTTGTTGTTGATGTTGTTGCAGAATACCCTTCTCGTTAAGGGGGAGTGTTGAAATATTGTAACTTTGAAGAATATTCTATATGTATCTTTTTTGGTCCCCGATGGTCCTACCAGGAGAACCACTTGTATTATCTTGTACCCCAATGCTTCTAATCAGAAGAACTAATAATATTCATGAGGTTTTCCCCTCTATTTGTAAAGGTGGGTCATTAGCACCCCAGTGTGGTTACTTGAGCCTACATGTGTAACTTGAGCCTACATGATTAACTCGATCCTACATGTCGAATGTGTTAATTCAAGTGAACGGATGAATATAAATAGAGGTGTGGTGCTCCTCATTTGAGACACACACACTCTCACTTGTGTAGTGCATTAGTGGAGAAGAGAAGTAGCTGGAGAAGGAGGAGGATCAGGCTTTGATCTCCTTGTTGGTTTTATCTTTTATCTTTTGGGGCATCTATATTGAGGAAGCTTTTGCTGGGTTTTTCCCTTTAGGGTTTTCCCAGGATAAATATTTGTGTTCTCCTTTTTTATGGTTGTGCTTGTCTATATTTTAGTGATCCTGTTTATATGCTTTTGTTATGAAATCGAAATGAAATACTAATGATATAGCTTAGCATATGAAAATTTAACAGAAGGGAAGTCTGTTGAAACTTCCAAATGGATCTACAAAATCAAGCTTGCTGTAGATGGTAGCATAGCCAAATATAAAGCAAGATTCATGGCTCATGGCTTCTCACAGAAAGAAGGAATAGATTATGAAGAAAATTTTGCACCTATATCTAGATACACTTCCATCATATCAGTACTTGCTCTGGCTGTAGTGATGGACTAGAAGATACACCAAATGGATGTCAAGACTGCTTTCTTGAATGGTGTAGTGGAAGAGGAAGTGTATGTAGAGAAGCCACTTGGTTTTGAAACACATGACAGGGAGTCTCATGTGTGTAGATTGAAGAAATCCCTATACGGTTTGAAACATGCACCCAGGACATGGTATGACAGAATTGATGGCTTTCTATTCAGTTTGGGCTTTACCAAAAGTGAAGCAGATTCCAACCTTTACTACAAGGTTGAAGATGGAAACCTAGTGACACTCCTACTGTATGTAGATGATCTATTTGTAACAGGAATGGATTTGTTGATTTCTGATACAAAGAGGAATCTTTCTGCCGAGTTTGACATGAAGGAATTGGGTATGATGCACTATTTTCTAGGCATGGAGGTGTAGTAGAATGCAAATGGAATATTCCTTAGACAAGGGAAGTATGCAGTAGATATCTTGAAGAGGTTCAGGATTATGGACTGCAAGGCCATGACCACACCTATGGCATCTAAACTGAAGCTATTGAGTGATGCTTCATAAGAAGTGGTTGATGCTACGATGTATCGTCAGATGATTGTGTCCTTGATGTACCTGATGAACATGATACCAGATATTTGCTTTGCTGTGAACACCTTGAGCCAGTTTGTCACATGCCCCAATTTTGCAAAATAATATTATCTTATTTTGATTTTATTCCAAGACATTATGTTAAATTTAATGCTAAGTTATAAATGATGACTCAGCAGAGTCAAGGATATTGAATATAATTCTGAATATTTTAATTTTAAATAAATAAAAGTGGAGACAACAGTATGGGAGAGCTATTAAAAAGAGTGTTACCGGTCAAGTTGGTGGAGGAGACTAGGTGGAGAGCAAATAGACAAGTGGCAACATCCTCAAACACTTCCAATGTTGCAGGTGGCAACCTCCCTACATTTGGGGTCATGATCCCCCAAGAAAGTGGGATCAGAGCAGGTGGCTCAATTAATGACAACTAACCCAAAAAGACCTAGGGAATCTTAATAAAAAATCCCATTGAAGAGAGCTGAGGCTGCTCATTCCAAGAGGAGAATCATTCAGGTGAATGTACTCCAAAGGATTTCATCGGGAAGGGAATTTTGTGGAAGGTGTTTGAGGGGTAAACTACAGGAAGTGATCTGGTACAGCTTTTTAGCTAAAAGATCTTGCTGCTAAGTGCAGAGTTAGTACTGAGTCATTAGACTAGTATTTTTTTTCTTGCTCCACGAGTTCTCAGCTAAGGAGACCAGGAACAGGCTCGGGGTTCCTAAGAAGACGCTATTTGAGTGCTCTCCAGGATTTGGTAGGGAGGAATGGCCTCCCAATGCTGTTGTCATCCAGCTTTAAAACAGGTTCTACAATCTTTTAATTGATGTGTTCAAGTTTATATCTGAGTATGAACAAATAATGAATGATTTATATGTTATGTACTGAACTGTTAAGCTTGAAATCTCTTAGTTGTTTGAATGTTGAATCTGTACCTTGATGAAAAATAATCCTACCTATGTTTTTCCCCATCTGGAATAAACCAGATCGTACTCTAGCATAGGTAGTGTGTTTAAAATGAATGAAGTATGATAGGAATCTGAAATGAATAGAGTACTTATGTTTTTCAGAGTATTGAAATCTTTTATTTCAGTATATAGTTGCTTCTAGAAAGAATATTAATATGTTTATTAGGGTTGTTGTTAAAATCAGACTGTGTAATTGAGAATACTAGAAAAAAGAACAGGGTCATATTATTTTACTAATAGTAGTGTGTTCAAGTATGTAAGTTATTCTTTTACACAGTACCTTATTTTACAAACTATACATCTACAATGAAATAGAAGAAATAGAACTGTCAGTTAAATGCTTATTTATTTATGTTAAGTAAGGATGTAAATATGGTTCTGTTAGTTTATATCGTTTCCTAATAATAATAGCTATTTTTACCTGCAACTATTTGAACTCTAAGTAAGCATTGGTAACCTAATTAAATTGTGAAGATAAACTAATTTGAGATAAGGAATATAATAAATAAGAACTTAATAACTCTCACAGTATTCCTTTCCTTAGAACTAAAATAACTAAAAGACAGTAGTAACCTATGCTTAAAGTATTATTAATAAGGAACTGTTCTTAAACTCTTATAGACAAATTACATCTAAAGGAGTATTGACAGGTATGAAAATTCTTATTTCTTTCACCAAGCTTACAAAAATAATCCTATTGAATAAACTAGACTAATATAGACTGTTCTCAGTCTTATTTAATAGTATATATATAGGAAAATATAAACTTAAGAGAATATAGTGTTCACAAATAATAATATTATTAATATAAACAATATTATTATTAACATAAATACTAATGTTTATAAATAAAAGGAAATTCTTTTACAAACTGGAGGAATTTTTAAAAAGAAGAACAGAGATTATTTCCTTAAACCCTAACCTGGATTTCCTCAAGCTATTAAAATAATTTTAAACTCTTGTGACAGTAATCGAACTTAACAAAATAACAGTACAAAAATCATATTATTTAAAAGTTAAATAGGGTAAAAACCTTAGCTCATATTTCTGAGAAAAATGTACCTGTATTCTTTATATACATTAGTAACCTAGGATAAACCATAAGATTAGTTCTTTTTAACCATTAAGAGATCCAACTAAATTCATTTACACAGAAATGAAATACATTAATGAATAACATATACAAAATGTATACTTATAAAAGAAACATTTTCTTTTTATTTTTACAAACAAGGTGTACCTGTGAAAGCGAAAGAGAGGGTTAAAACCCTTATATTTATTACGATTACAAATGTCAATACATTGAAGTCATATACTAAAATTATTTAATTATGTAACTATTAAGTAACCAGGTTATTATAAATTACTCACAGTCCTTTAAGGACAAACAAATAGACAGTGTAATTATTATAAACTAAAATTTTCACAATATTATATAATACTAGTTAACAGTCAACTAAATAAGTATTAAAATTTGTTTAAAATTAAGTATAATAATTTATTTAAAAACGAGGGTTTCCATAGGATAAATCCTAGCTCATAACTCTAAAGAAAAACGAGAAATATTTATAACTAAATGATGACTGTATGTATCAGACGTAAAAATATTAACAATAACGTTTACATAGTACTTTAAACAAAGTACAAAACTTCAGCTATAATGGAGAAGGGTAAAAACCCTGATTACGCAGAGCTTAATGTTAAACATATGATAAACCAAAAAAAACTTGAAGATAGAACTATATTTACAAGAGAACTGTTAAATTAAACAAGTCATAAGCTAAACATAAAAAACTATTTACATTGCTTAGTTAAAACCGAGTCTACCCATTGACTAGCGAGGGTTCGAAACTGGGTAAAACAACACATGACCTTTAAAGAAATCAAACCACATAGCCTATGGTGAGTCGAGGAAGGTTTCCCCAAACCCTGGGTGATTCCAAATGACCACCCTGTTACAACTAGGGTAAAAACCCAACACATGAACCACAGGGCTTACCCGAACTAAGCCACGATCCACGACATTCGCTGGCTGACTGCATACTTCCTCTACCATGAATGCATTATAATGGAAAGCACCTACAAGGATTTAAAATATAAAGGTCAGAACTTAAAATAACTTAAGATTCTTTTTATGCTACTGTAACAGAAAAAACACTTGCTGCAAAGTAAATGAACAGTAAAATCATTATTTACCTGTCATTAGAAGCAACGAACAGTATCGTAAACATTCTGTCTCCAACATTCTGTCTCCAACATTCTGTCTCGAACAGGCTGTACAAATTTTAAGACCCAGTAGTCTATAAATACTGAACCTCATGCAACAACGAGCCATGAGGACAATGAAAGGAAGCTAAAGCAGACAGCGAGCCACGAGGACGATGAAAGGAAGATTGCACAGAAAACAAGACAAGGGAAATGATAACCTCTACAAATCTTACAGAATGAGAACCCACAGTCACTAAGAATGGATTTTAAACCAAAAACTGGGCACAAAGGCAACACTAACCCAAGACTCAAAACAACTGAAGCAGAAGAGGACCGACGGCCGCCATGAAAGCCAAGCAAAGCAGCCTCAAGCGCCAGCGCGAACTATGGACGAGAGATGATAAGAGTTAGGGTTACAGTGGTTTTTTATATCTTCCACACTCAGTCAGGAGAATACCACATGGTCACTTAAATCAAACCATGCAGTGGATCGTTCCCTATAGTGCCTGCATAAAACGATATCCAAGTATTTAATCATTCGGAACAAGGGGTAAAACTATATCATAACCAAATTATTGCTTATCAATCAACACACCTCCCATCATATGATATGCTAGGTCATGGTTATAACATCAACGTTGTGGATTGTGTTGGCCTAGCAAGGAAGTTTCACTTTTAAAACCTTGGTTAATGCCCGAAATAGTTCATGCATAATACCCACTCTATTTATTAACCATAGGACTTATATATTGTAACATCACCAATATATTATGGATGTTAGTAATCCCTTTCTTTAAAAATTAACCTTGCTATGGATAGAAGTCTTTATCATATAGAAGATCTCAAACTAACCATCGAACACCTATAGCTTTCTTGTATAGAAACAGTATAGTTTATATATGGTTAATTTCTTGTAATAACGACTTTTCAAGTGTTAACATTTTTAAGTGACATAATGTAGTTTATGTAGAATCATAAACTCATTATGACCTTGAACCAATCATAGATTGAATGTCTATTAACAAAATAGAGTATGCATGTTTATAATTCACATAAGAACTAATAACTCAAATGGTAACAAAACTAAGAAGTTGACAAAGTGTTCTGTAAGGACACTTTTATGAAATTCGGTTCCATAGTTCAAAGCAACGAAACTTTGATGGATTTTGGTTATGACTCAACTTGGTAATTACTAAATATTCACCATGTATTTTGGGTAGTAAAGTAGTTATAGAATTGAACAAAATAACTACAAAGTTGACCTGTTTCGAAAGCATCAATCTTAGAAAAACTGTTGGTAGACAGTAATTTAATACAAGAGAAGTATCATAGAAAAATTAAGAAATTGAATAGGAATGATCCTACTTGAGTCCATAATTATTAGAACCACATGGTTTGACATGAAGTTAAAGTATAGGAAAA
>LPNX010834495.1:76171-155103 GCA_001517045.1 Pseudotsuga menziesii | reverse complement strand
GCGACGCTTGAAAGCCTAGCCGTCGCTTAAGCGACGCTAATCACCATCATTACAAAAAAAAAAATTATCTTCCTGATTTTTGGCACTGTTAAAATAAAAAATCTGCGCGCCGTCGGAAAAAACCGTCGCATTTTGGATTGAAATCTAGTAGTGTGACCGTCGGATTAGAATATTTATAAATGCATACTAATGCATACTAAAGAAACACAGTTTTACCTAATGGGTATATTACACAAGTTTATATTAACTAACTCCTAAGTGTCTAAATATCCTAACATCCCAATATATAAAACAAATCATCATGTTCATATGCAGTGGTGTCTTCGACCCAATATAGAATAAAACATCAATATAATCATCATAATCAATAGGAACATGCCTATAAGTGTTAGGTCAAAAATTCGAGATATTACAAAAAGGAACAAAACATCACCTTTACGTATGACAACATCATTCCATTAACTTTGTAAACATCCACAGTTTGTGCAACCTATGCAAGAGAAGTTTAGAATTTGTGTAAGCGATTATACAAAGCAACAACAAATTTACTCATGCTATAGTAACTATTACATGCTAGGAACATAAATATGTTTATTACATAGTTATATGTGTATCAATTTTATTTATTTATTTATGGATTTTAGAGATTCATGATAGAATGGTATCAGAGCATGGTTACAACACTAGGCCTGAACTGACCCAACACTAAACTTGTTAAACCATAAACTAGTTTTATTTATTGTGGTTTGATTCTCTTACGAAACATGAACAGAAGGATAATTTTATTTTTATAAGAAATTATGGAAGATGTAGGAATGTCTGTGGAAGAAGGATCTCATCCTAGAAATACTATGAACAATGAAGAGGTAAATCTAAGGGAGGGTAAAATTTGGGTGAGCCTTAATGAGAGTCGAAACAATAACCCATCATAATTACACCGAACTATTAAATAACTAAGATCAAAATTAAAAAGAGTTAGGGAAGACCATGAACGAATTTTGAAATCATAAGAAGAACTAAATACGAGTTTGCTAGCTAAAACACACAGTAATAAAAAAGATAAACAAAAAGAACCTAAAATTAATATCCAAATATACACCTTACAAGCATAAGGGAGGGAAGCTATAATTTTCCAAGCATGGGGCTTAAAATTTCAGTGAGGAATTGACCAAACACCACATAGAAAAACATCAGGATTCTAGAGAAAGTAGTGATAGTAATAAAAATAAAATGAAGTACAAACCCTATGAAGAGATTTCAGGGGAATTTAAAAAAAAATTAAGCCTCCAATGTTTAACTGTGAGACTAAGAAAGGAGCAGAGGCGGAATCCTGGTTATCTAGAATAAATAAGTACTTCTAGATCTATAACTATTCGGATGAAGTAAAGGTGAAAATGGTTATTTATAACTTAACTGGAAAAACATATATTTGGTGAAAGATATAAAAAGGTAAAAGGTATAAAATAAATGCATAACTTGGAAAACCTTTAAGAATCATTTAAAATGAAAATAGATTTCAAAACAGTACTAAGAACGAAAAACTAAGGAATTCTACGAGCAAGGTTAGGAGCTATGACCATGAAAGAAATATGTAGTAAATTCTGAAGTTTGCTTCGTTATGTACCATATATAATAGATGAAAAACCAAAACTAAAACACTTTCTCAACTGCTTCAATATTATGTTTAAAGAGAGGATTGAGTATGAAAATATGAAGACGCTGGAAGAAGCAATGAGGAAAACAAATTTTTGTTATGATCAAAATAAGAATAAGAGGGAAATTATACCTAATTGGAAAACTAAAAGATGAAATAACTTTGATCCAACAAAGAAGAATAATAAGTTCTAAACAAATATTGGTACTAATTATAAAGGGTATCAAGCCAGTAATTATAAAAGTTTTAAACCACAAAACCCTGCAACAAAAGAAAGAAAACCTCCTACTACTTTTAATAAAAAATCTTCACACATGGAACCATTAAAATGTTGGGAATGTGGCGGGCCAAATTATTTTAAGGACTGTCTAGTAAGAATTTTTTTTCTAATAATGTTCACTCCATTCAAGAAGTTGTTACAATTGGATATATTGCAAGAAGAATGCCCAAAATCAATGCTGCATTGAAGAATCGACTAGCAGACCATCAAACTTCAACGGTCAAGATTAAAGGTATGATAAAAATTCAACCCGTTTCTATACTAATTGATCCAGGTGGAATTTTTAGTAATATATCACCTAGGATTGTTGAAATATGTAAATTAGTACCAGAAAAATTTGAAAAATCTTGGTTGGTACAGTGAGGAACATGTATTATACGTAAGCTCACTAATTATGTGAAAAACTATGAAATATTGATGAATGAATTTAATATGCATGCTGATGTAAATATTTTTCCATTATGTTCCTATGATATGTTGATAGGAATGGGTTGGTTATAAAAACACAAATTCATGTTGAATTGTTATGATAAAATTTTTACATGCATGGATGATAATGGAAATACAATTAAAGTAAAAGAAATTTCTAGAAAGTTTACAATCATAGAAATATTTTCCTTACAAATGAAAATATATGTATGTAAGCGATGTAAAGTATTTGCAGTTTATGTAATGGATGACAAGGATAATGATAACAAAGTTAAATGAGAGGATATACCTAATTCTTAAAATATTTTAAAAACATCTTTTTGGAAGAAGTTCGTGGACTGCTTTCAAAAAGAGACATAGACTTTACAATCAATATGATACAGGAAGCAATACCAACCTTGGAAGATCCATATCAAATGAATATCATATAACTTACAGAAATTAAATCACAATTACAAGAAATAATTGACAAGAAGTACATTTGACCTAGTGTTTTCCTTTGGGGAGCACCGATCTTATTCATCAAGAAGAAATATGGAAATTTAAGATTATGCATAGATTATTGACAATTAAATAAGATGACTATTAAAAATCGATATCCTTTACCCCAGATAAACCATTTGTAGAAAGTCAAAAGTGGATATTGTGATGATACCTACATTATAACATAAGAAGAAGGTGATCATCTTACGCAAAGTAAGTAGCAAGGTAGCCACAATCCCTTGAATTTAAATAGCTGGGAGTTTAGATCATTTTACAAAAGTGGATATTGTGATGATACCTAAATTATAACATAAGAAGAAGGTGATTATCTTACCCTAAGTAATTCGCAAGTTAACCACCCAATCCAGTCTACAAAAACATCTGTAATAGAAAGAAGAGCATAACCTAGATGAAATCAAATTATTGGAATTTAAATAGGTGGGAGATTAGATTCTTTTACAAAAAGTAAGGTTGTCATTACTGTTAAAACAATATACTAGGATTTTGTTGCTATATTTTTATTTCAAAATGGTATCAGAACAAGGTTATAACACTTATACCTAATGGGACACCACATAATCATTTTGATGTAAAGATGGTTTAATATGGACATGAACATATTGCCCATAATATGATTTCTGAAAAATAAAAAATGAGTAAACATTGTTACAGGAAGACATATTAATGGATGAACCAGGACAAATCATGGAAGAAGACATAGTACCTGAAGGTATGCCACTACTAGAAAATGCAAGTCTCTATGTGGAATTTGAAGTAAGAAGAAACACCGAAATACAATCATAAATGTTACAAACTATGAGAAGCTTGATGACTAATTTGGATATCCTTAGGGTAGACACCATTAAATTTATGAATACTAAATCAAATCAAGAAGATATAAATGAATTAATATTAAAAAGTTTGACAGATTCACATAAAAAATGGCCAAAATTCTTGCAAGAATAAAAGGAAGGGAGATATAAAAAGTTGCAGCAGTGAGGAAACTATAGATAATATCCATATAACCACACATGAATTAAAGAAAGTTGATGGAACGAATTACAAGAAAGAAAAATAAACCTTGTGGAGTTACAAGGAGTATTTAAAAATTTGAGACACCCAATGTTTGATGGAGAATATGAAGAGGGAGTTGAAGGATGGTTATTAAATATAAAACGATACTTCCATGTATACAGATATGATGATAATTTAAGAGCATGTTTAGCTATTTTTCAGTTGAGCGGGAAAGCGTCTCTTTGTTGGAAGGAGGCTAAAAGTGTAAATAATATAAGAATTAAAGAGTTAAGCTTGAAAGTTTCCAAAAAAATATTCAAAAATACTTATATGTTGGAACGATATTATGACGATTTAAGATTGGGGGACTTAACCATAGAGGAGTTTGTAACTAAGTTTGTGAATTTACAATGCTATGTACCTTATGTAAGGGATGAAAAAGCTAAGGCATATAGGTTTATCATTTTTTTACCTCCGACTTATAAGGATAAAATCGAGTTTGACATGCCTAAGTCTATGGATGAAGCGATTAGAAAAGCTAAATTGCACTACCTTTTATTTAAACAAAGATCAAAATTAAGCAGAAGTTGGAAAAATAAGAAGGATTAAAAATATGGATCAACCTAGGAAATGATTTAAGCCTTCTCTTTTTATAAAAGGAACAAGAATTCATAGAGACAACAACTAGAACAGGTCAGGTTCAATCAACAAAAATGGGATGAAAGGTATAGGAACTTCCAATAGTGGATGGAATAACAACTCAAAATAAATTAAATATTGGGGTTGCAATGGATCTCATTTTCACAAAAATTTCCCTCACAAACCTGACAGGAAAATGTCTCGTGTAAATGTGCTACAAGAAGCTTCTACTATTAATGGTATAGCCATGAATATACCCATAATTAATGCTTCTTTAAAAGACCGACATGCAGATTATCAATCCACTATGTTGGAGGTAGAAGATAAAATCTTGAAAACACCTGTTTCCATACTTATTGATTCAAGAGCTATTTAAAATTACATTGCACCAAGAGTAATCGAAAAATGTAATCTTTTTAAGGAAAAACAAAACAATGCATGGTTGGTACAATTGGCAACATGAGTAAAAATGAAAGTTACAGAATTGATTAAATATTGTAGGCCAAGTTTTAATGAAATAGATACCTTAGTTATTTGAAATATACTTCCTTTGGGATAATACGAGATTTTAATCCATGTGGATTGGCTAGAATCTCACAAAACTATTATCAACTGTTTACATAAATTTTTTTTGATTGTGTAGATGAGGAAGGAAAGTATCATACTATAAAGGCGATTTATAGACTTGTATCTATATGAAAAATGTCAATGGTACAACTTAAAAAGTGTATTAGGAAGGGATGTCAACTTTATGCCATCAAAATTAAGGAAATCAAGTCTGAAATGCTAAAAATAGTATTGGAACAATATCATATGCTTAAGGAATTTCAAGAAGTGTTTCTTGATGAGATACCAAGATTTCCTCCTAAGCGAGATTTAGACTATACCATAGATCTAATGTTGGGGTCAACACTTGTATAGAGAGCTCCATACCACATGATTATTACAAAATTAACATAATTAAGGATGCAATTACAAGAGTTACTTGACAAGGGGTATATTCAGCCTAGTGTCTCACCTATGGGAGCACTGGTTTTGTTTGTTAAAAAGAAAGATGAAAATTTCAGAATGTGCGTAGATTACAGAGAACTAAACAAGATGGAAAATTAAAAACAACTGTCCCTTACAAAGAATTGATGAGATGTTTGATCAGATTGGTGGAAAAAAAAAAATCTCAAAAATTGACCTCAGGTTAGGATATCATCAAGTACGGGTTAAGGATGAAGATATCCATAAAACTACTTTTCAAACAAGATATGGGCATTATGAATTCATGGTAATGCGCTTTAGATTGAAAAATTCTCCTGCAACATTTATGAATATGATGAATAGTGTGATAACTAATTTGTTGGGTAAATTTATATTAGTATTTATTGATGATATTTTAGTATATTCAAAGAGTGAGGTAGAGCATGAGGCTCATTTACGATTTAGGTTTTCCAAACATTTAGAGAACATTAGTTATAGGTGAAACTTAGTAAATGTGATTTCTATAAAAGAGAAGTACAATACTTGGAACATGTGATTTCAGAAAAAGGAGTAGCAATGGATCATGCTAAAATCAAGGAAATACTGGAATGGCCAGTACCAAATGGTGTACATGATATTATATCTTTCATGGGGTTACTAGGATATTACCATAGATTTATGAATGTTTTTCGAGAATAGCTCATCCTATAACAATGGTTCAAAATAAAAGTATTCGATTTATCTCGAGTCAACAATCATTAGAGGAAATTTCAATTTAAAATGGGCCTTCCAAAAACAATAAAAATTCCATGTCATCATGTATTAGCCAATCAAATTGATTTAAAATTCAAAAAGGGAGCACCTCTTAAACAAATTTTTAATATAAATTAGGGGATAGGTATCATAAAAAAACTACTTTTTTTGTTCGTATTTTCGGGAGAGCTCGTTGGATGCTGAATTAAATTCTGCATCCAATGAGTACCCACTTGACATACTTTTCATGGGCCCCGCTACCCTAAAAACAATAAATACTTGGAAAAAAAAGTGATGATGATGTCATCATCACGTTTTTCAAGTATTTCTTGTTTTTGGGGTAGCGAGGCCTATCAAAAGTATGTCGAGTGGTTATTCGTTGGATGTGAAACTTAATTTCGCATCCAATGAGCTCTCCCAATCTAAATTTGAGTAAAAAAACAGGGAGATATGTCGAAAATACGAACATAAAAGTAGTTTTTTCTTTTCTCTCTCCAAAATTAATAAATACTATTTTATTATTTTATTAATTTAACTTAGGAGGCAAATTTTCAGTTGAAATTTCCTCTCAAGGTCAAGATATCTTTGATATATTGAAACATTTATTGACAACAACACCAATATTAAGAATTTGTAATGTTCCTCTTGTATGCCCCTAAACAATTTGTAATTTGGAATATTATTGTACTAAGGTTTTCTGGTGAGAATCTCAAGGCCAAGGCTCCACCAGAAGAAACCTTGAAAGTTAAGGCGATTAACTTCCTAGTCATAAAACATCGACCCAACTTAATGGTGGGCAACTAGAAAACAACTAAGGCTAAAAGAGAAAGGTCGAGAACCATCATTTTGGTACCATAGCATTACATATTGTCCTTACCCTGGTAGTGTCAGGAATAAGGCTTGCCCTATAGGGATTCCTCCTTCTATTTTTAGCAAAGCTAAGATACTAAAGCCTAGTATTTAAAGTACGATTAATCCGGGACGGAGGAGAACTAAAAGTATTTTTTTTTTAACTTCGACATAAGAGGGTTGAATAGTCATAATTTTTAAATGGAAAGAACAAAGAGAAGAAAACCCAAGGTATCTATTGTTAAGATACTACCAGTGATAGTCGCCTTAAAATAGAAAAAAAGGAAAAGAAAATTATCATAAGTATACCCCGAATAATAAATGGCATAATACCATCTTGAACACACGATGAACTATATATTCCTTATTATGGGTTGGTATATATATATATATTTACAAATATAATATATATATATAGTTACAAGGTATGAAATTAAGCTCTGCCGGCATCATTACGAATTATGGAGTGCAACTCTTACTTTAATTTGGTGGGAATTATTAATAAGAGTTTGGGGTCGTTAATAAGAAAAAAATAAAACTACCCAAAAGAGGACGACTACCCCAAAAGAAAAGGGGAAACTTTATTTTCCTTTCCTTAGAAGACACAATATCTCAGTTATTGCTGGTGCGTTTCCATCCACATGATGGCACATTAAATTTACACTATATATTTTGGACAATGGGATAAGGCGGATCTTCCATTGGAGTTTCCAGCATAATTTGGGTCGGCAGTGGCAGTACTCCATGTGAAGAGGTATTTAAAGTACAATGTTTAGATATATCTATTTTGGGACTACGGTAGAAAGGAAAAAACATGCATGCGTGGAAATTAAGGAAAGCATGCCATAGTTTAAGCTGATCACCTCCATATCCTTCACAGCGAGACTCTCGACGGGGGAAGGGGGTGGACATGAAAAGAAGTTTTAGAAAGGAATGGTTCACTGATGGAAAAAAGGACAAATAAAAATACAAATTAGGGGTGCACGGCTCTGTGTTCTGGTGCTAGGAAAAGTTTTGAGTTTCCTCTGTATGCATCCTTCTGGGGAGAACTTTGAGATTTCAGTAAGTAAAGAGCTCGGCAAGAGAAAGAGAAAAAAAAATCCACGCGATAGAAACCAGATGCTACGGAGTTCGACCGGTATGTATTTGGATATGGTTTTGCATAATTTTTTACTGCGTGGCGATCTGTCCAAGATTTTAGTATCTACTGTGTGCTTGATTGGAATATGGAGGCGGGCCTCCTTCTCCTGCATTGAATTAGTATGAATGTTACCAAACTTTGATGCCATCTATTTGGTTTTGTTTTTACAAGTTTAGCCTTCCAGGTATATTATCCTTGTCGTCTCGAAAACCGTGTTTCGGGAAGAAAACCTTGCATTATTACTCGGCTAAAACAAATGATCCATCTTAGCCTATTGTTCTGAGTTGAAAACCCATTTGCATAATGGGCGTTTTTCTTTTACACACTTTGAGATGGGGTGGTTGCGATTTCTCACTGTGGTGTTTTTCTTTTACACATTTTGAGATGGGGTGGCTACGATTTGTCACTGTGGCATTTTATTTTACACATTCTAATGGGCTGATTGCGATTTGGTACTGTGGTGTTTTCTTTTACACATTACATATTTTGACCAAACCCTAGATTCTCTTAGACGTATCGTGCAGTATGACCTAGTTATAGATTGTGAACATTATCAGTGTTTTAGCAGAAATTTTGCCTTAGATTTTAGGTGTTGTAAGAACAATAGTTATTATGGGAAGATACTATCTAATTGCACATTGTGATCTATATGATCATTATTTTCTACTATTCAGATGAAACTGCCCTCAGGTATTTGTTTTAGATGCAAGGAATTTTTTCTGGAAACGTTACTCCTTTTCCTTTGCATTTAAAACTAATGATATGTGTGCCCATTTTGTGGCTTTCGATTTTACCCGATTTTTGCCAGCGTGAACATTGGGAAGGTTTAACCCCTTATGTATAATATTTACGAGATATGAATCATCTGGTATTATATATATAATAATACATATCTTTATAGCACATAAAGGATGTATGAGCTTGGAATAATTGTAGCCTCAATTTAGAGTCTGATATTGAGTAGAGACTATTTAGGTATTCTTCCTGCAATTTATAATGAAGAGTATATACATGCCTAAATGTATAAGCCCAAACTTCAGAGTTTGTGATTTGGACTACATATGAATTCTTCCTATGCTTTGGAATATGTATATAGATATATACACCTGAATTGTATGAGCCCAATATTTTCGAGTCTGCGATTGGATTTTGGACCAAATCTGAGTTTTTCTACTAAACACTATTGAATATGTAAATGTACCTTTGGGGTGGCCTTAGGTGCTTCGCTTTGGATCATTTTAAGTATTGGTTATGGGTTTAATAAATATCATTCTTAAATGGGGAAGGGACTTGCAATAAGGATGCTTAGTAATTTTGGTTGGTTCTCTACATGAGCTACTTGTGGAAAGGATGCAGTATTAGAACTGCAAAATTATTGTAATCTTTCGGCTGAATAATTTAATAGAAATATGAACTGTTGGTGGACGTAACCCCTGGTTTGGGGTGAAACACATATATTTGCATCTCTTTTACTTTGTTTTATTTTATGCATCTTATTTCCATGAGTGCACTCAAGATAATGCCATGTCATCCCTATACGTGTTAAGAAATATTCACTTCGTATTTAAGAAAACAATGGAGCATTGTGAGTTAAAAATACAAGTTAAATGTTTCTTATGTGGTGAATTAAAGTAATCGTATCATGTTATATTGAATGAAGAATGTCCATATGTATAAGTCTTTGTATGAGCATCGATTTACTTCTTATGTATAGAAATATAAGACTGAATGTAGAACGCATTATTTTCGGGACTAATGTTGGTGCTTGAATTAAAGATGTTTGAAAAAAATCACCTCATCACCCAAAATGGTAAAGTGAAGATCGGGTGCATTACAAAACGTGGTAGTAAAGATAGATTATTGATTTAGGTCCTTTCCTAACATGTTGGGTATTATTTACATGATTCTAGTACGTGGAAAGGTTGAAACCGCAAGGTCAGGCCTAAATACTCCTTAAGAAACAATTCTTTCTTTTGATGGATATGGGTTTGTTATAGTTGAACCAGCGGTATACATTTTTTTTTGATAGGAAAAATAAGAAATGAAAAAATTGACACTAATATGATTGACCCTCTTTGTAGTAACAGTGAAACAAAAATCTTACCCCTTTTTCCACACACAACAGCATTGAGGTATAAGGGTATGTTATAGGTGGTATCAGAGCCCAAGTTGAAGCACTTGGACCTACATGGGCCGAGCATAAAGTAAACAAGTCTCACTAGCTTCCTTGTTCCGTTGATGTTATAAATATGAAAATAAAATAACGAGGAATTGTTTTCAGAGAAGAGGAATTGATGGGATCGAAGCCCTTTTCGATCAATAGATGGATATTATGCTCCGACTTGACCGACGGCCTAGTCAGGTCAAACAAGATAAGTGCTTTTCATGGTTTGAGTAGAGAATCAACTAAAAATCTATGAAAGAGGGTCTTAGAAAAATTGATATAGGCACAATGCTTACGATAAAATTGTTATCGCCTACTAATAGTATGAATACTGTTTATTTCTTTTATTTTTGAAACATGAGGGAATAGTATAGATGCCAAAATATATATGTAGAGATTATAACCAAATTGAAATTTGTATATGATTAGTGAAAGACATTGATTCTTTATTAAGCTGATGATCCATCTTCAATGCTCGAAAGTGACCAGTAAGGATGTTACTTGACAAAAGTTTGTGGTATCCTACTAAAGGGGAATTGTGCCTCGTTAAAGGTTGGTTATGTTTATTAACTGAGCAGGGAATAATATGACGCTACTGATAACTTTGATCAAATAGGATTTGTGGTGCAAATTATAAAGTGACTTTAATATGTTATTGACAAAAGAGTGTCTACTTAAATGCTAAGAAATAACACTTTTTTGCATAATAATGGTAAGCCTCCTTGACAAGAAACTTACTAGTTTAGGGCTACATTGCAACATATAATAAATGACCTTGTTTAGAGAAGAATTCAAAGTATGCATTGGAAAGTTAGGTCGACTTATTTTGAACACTAAAAATATCGGTTTGATTTGAAAATTCATTATAAATCTATAAACCTTCTCTAGTATATACTATGGGTAGTATAAGTAGAAATGGATTGATATAATGATCAATTAGGAAAATAGGTGGTAAATAAACTATAGTTGGACCACCTATTGATGAAATGTGATTTAGTCTTATTGACTTGGACTAACTATATAATCGAGAAAGCTTTCTATAACTGCATTTATTTTTTTAAGAAATAAATTCCTCACTTAATGATCAGGACATGAAGAGTTATGCTAGCAAGTGAAGTGTGTAGATCGCAATAACTTCATGGAAATATAGGAATGTTTAATATTGTCAAACCAAAGTAGCTTTCTTAAAAGAGGAACCCTGTTAAATTTTAAAAGAATTGTTGACATGCGTATTTTCTTATGTAGGAAGAATGAATCATTACTATGAGAAAACATGTATGAGTTAGGAACAATATCAACAATGGATATATGCAGGTTAAAAAGTAACTCATACAAAAATGTAATCAGGTGATAAGGTAGAGTGTATTGACATGGTGTGATCACCACAAGTGTTACGTACATGAGGGTTGTGCATAAAGAAAAATTTGTTAAACCTAGAATGTATGCACCTAACTAGTATACGACTTTGGGTCCTATAAGGAAGAGTTATGTTTCTAGTCTGACTATCATGAACTAATAAACCTAATGGTCATTTGATACACATAATAGGTAAATGAGGAGAAGAACTGAATGTTATTTATCTTCTAAACTTGTGTGTAACAATAAATTCTCAGAAAATAAATGTTAACTTCTTATCAGAAGTTGGTGATTAATTTGTAGCATTTTTATGAAGAAATCCGTTTCATATGTGTAGGTGTTACTCACAGGGGGAAGCTGACAGCTATAAATTAAATTTTAAATTACTTGTCCACTATTGTGACTAGATCACTATGATTGGTCAGTTTTTATTAATGCTTTACAATATTTACATATGTATTGATGGTTTGATGTCCTTCGATCTAAGTTATATCTAGATTTGATGCCTAAAAATTCTTTTGATCAAACTGTGTGAATTTGGTAACGCATGTTAGTTATGATTCATATCCTTCGACAGTTGATGCCCAATCCCTATAATGCATTGTGTTGGCCTGAATAAATCTAATAAACGTTTCCATTGAAATTGCTGGTAAAACGTTGGACTTGCTTTAAGTTTGATAACGTGTCAGGGTGTCCAAATTCCGCAAATGAATTGATTTGGTGTTGGGGTATAACTAACAAAAACTGTTGATGGCATTTATATGACGCATGTGCGTAACATGTGATTTAGTTGAATGGATCAAAAGGGAAAATATCGTCTCTGATTTGTTTTGTTAGCCGAGTCATTTGAATGCCAAAGGATAGAGTAAGATCTTTTCTTTAAAATCATTATAGTTCGAATAATGTAATCTCTGCCTTAATGGTCGAGTTGAAGATCTAAAGTATGAGTGTTGGGAAATTGCTAGTGACATTTTGAAAAAAATGATAAGTGAATGAAAACTTTGCTTCTGTAAGAGACTTGGTGAAGATGTCTGCAACTTGATCATCTGTAGGGAAATAGAGCACTCCAATAACACTATCATGAACAAGATTTCTGATGAAGTGCATATGTAGCTCAATGTGTTTGTTGTGCTGATGTAGAACTAGATCTTTGGAAAGATTGATGGCTCTTTGATTGTCGCACCAAAGTGGAGTAGGTTGTTGCTGCTTGAATCCAAATTCGGAAAGGATCTATCGAAGCCATAAAGCATCCTCACTAGCATTAACTACGGCTCGATATTCTGCTTCTGCTGAAGAAAGAGCAAGAGCTTGTTGTTTCTTACAAGCCCAAGTGATAGGTCCAGATCCCATTCTGAAAACATAACCTCCAGTAGACTTTTGATCATCAAGATCGATGGACCAATATGAATCAGTGAAACTAACCAACAAAGGTTAGCCCACTGTACTATAATGAATCCCAAACTGAATTGTACCTCGAATATATCGAAGTATTCCTTTGCTGCTTTCCAGTGACTTTCATGAGAAGTTTGCATATAATGGGCAACATGAACAACGACAAAGGAAATTCCAAGATGAGAATAAGTCAAGTATAAAATACTACCAACAAGCTCACGATACAAGGTGGCATCTACTTCAGGGGAAGTACAAGTGGCAGAAAGTTTGACTCTACACTGGAAGGGAGAAGGGGATGGTTTACAATATTCCATGTGGAAGCGACGAAGAAGGTCACAAGCATACTTAGACTGGGAAAGAAAGATTTCTTCTTTGGTTTGCAAGACTTGGTGACCAAGAAAATAATGCAAATGTCCTAAGTCTGACATTTCAAAATTTTGGTTAAGACTGGATTTCACATGGGTTATAATTTTAGGGTCACTACCGGTAAGGATAAGATCATCAACATAAAGAACAAGTATGATGAGATGGTTCCCTACTTTCTTGGTATAGACATTGGCATCAGAATGGCATCTAGAAAAACTAGTGTCAAGGACAAAGCTATCCATTTTGGCATACCAAGCTCCAGAAGCTTGCTTAAGGCCATATAAGGATTTCTTGAGGCGACGGATAAGGCTAGAGTTATCATGAGCATATCCAGGAGGTTGTTCCATGTAGATTTCCTCCTATAAATCACCATGTAAAAAGGAAAACTTGACATCCATTTGACGAACTTTCCAGTTATGTAAGGCTGCAAGGGGAAGAACAAGGAAGATGGAATTCATTTTTGCGACAGGAGCAAAGGTTTCATTGTAGTTAGTCCCTTGAACTTGGGAAAAAACTTTCACAACTAACCTTGCTTTAAATATTTCAACACTTCCATCTGATGCATACTTAGTTCTGTAAACCCATTTACAACTGACAAGTTTTCTTCCTTTTGGAAGAGGAACAAGATCCCAAGTATCGTTCGCCATTAAGGAACGATATTCTCCATCCATAGATACATCCCAATCTGGATTTCCTGAAGCTTCTCCAAAAGTTTATGGATCATGATTCTCGTAAACTTGAGCCAAAAGAGAAGAGGCTCACTGAAACTGAGAGCATGTTCGACGCTGACCTCTAAGATCACCGGCAAGATCACCGACTGCTTCACATGTTGAACGAACCCATTGAGGAAGTATTGGTGCTAGTGTAATTGGAGGAACATGAGCAGGCGGAGGCAGATTTTCATGCTCACTATCATCATCAGAAACTGGATTTGGAAACTTGTCAATAAAGTTGGAAGAAGAAAAAGGCACAATCGCCGAATCATGCTTGCAGGCCAAAGATGGCACACCCACCAAGTTTGGTTCACAAGCCAATATATTTTTATCAAATTTAACATCTCTTCTAATGATTATATCATGGGAATGTGGATGGAGAATTCTATAACCTTTTACATCTTCTGAATATCCAACATATATGCACTTTTCACTTTTAGGTTGCAATGCTTTCCATTTTTTATTTGGAATGTGAGCTCATGCTTCACAACCAAACACATGAAAGTGACTTACATTAGGTTTAGTTTTACTCCATGCTTCTTCCAGTGTTATACCTTGTAAAACTTTAGTGGGTGTGCGATTAACTATGTAATTTGCACAATTTATGGCCTCATCCCAATATTGAAGACTTAGTCCCTTATATTGGATCATACAATTAGCCATTTCTTTTAAAGTGTGGTTCTTCCGTTGAGCTACACCATTTTATTGTTGAGTATATGGAACAGTGTGTTGTTGTTGGATTCCTTGTTTAGTGAAAAAAGTAGTGAACTTGTTGTTAACATATGATCCTCCATTGTCATATATTAACTTAATAATTTGATGATTAGATTGTTTTTCAAAATGGGCCTTGTAGGCCAAGAACATGTTAAATACTTTGCTCTTAAGTTTTAGGAAGTAAAACCAAGTGCGTCTAGAGTTGTCATCAATGAAAGTTAAGAAATATTTTAAACCAGAAAAGGAAGCAGATGGAAGAGGGCCACACAAGTCACTTTGCACAAGCTCCAAGGGAACCGAGGTGTGCCAAGAGGCACGTTTGTCAAAACTGTCTCGAAGATGTTTTTTGAGTACACAACTGGAACAAACACCATCCTTGCAAGATACCATTGAAAGAATAGTCACCATATTTTCTTTACATAGTTGTTGCAATGAGCGATAATTTAAGTGACCAAATCGCTCATGCCAAAGTTTGCTCAAGTTATCACTGTGAGCAACAAAAACTGAGGGAAAAGGTGATGACCCAAAGTTGTTAAATTTGTACAACTTGGTAATATCATCAACAGTTCCAGTAGTAAGGACATTTTAAGGATTTTTAAAATCCTTGAGTACAACTTGGTGAGGTGTAAATGTCACAGTTTTACCTTCACCTGAATGAGTAATTTGATAGATTGATAACAAATTGTAGGAAATTTTTGGAACACATAGTACATCACTGAAATGACCATTTTCTACTGGAACTATTCCAGATACTACAACACTTAGAGATCTATCATCACCAACAAATATTTGCTTGGTGTTACATTCATGCATAGTAGAAAATATGGCTTGATCCTTAGCCATATGATAAGATCCTCTAGAATCAATGAGCCATCCAATTGAAGTAGAAGAAGAAGATGCACTATAAGAGTAACCAGAAGCACAAAGTGCATGTCCATGAGAGGTATATTCTAAAGACGAATCTAGGCTAATGTGGTGCTTCTTTATTGCTGCTTCCAAGGATGCCATCTTCTTGAAACACTTAGATTCATCATGATTATCTTTCCCATAAAAATTGCAATGATGCTCAGTCTTCTTTCCTTTTGGCTTGGATCCTTTGTCATTTTTTAAAGAAGGAGCTAACTGAGAGGGTTTGGGACCCTAGTTGTTTGGCTTATTATTGCTAAAATTCTGTTTCTTGGGAGGCTTGGAATTTTCTTTCTGTTGGGACAATAAGGATTTCCCAAATGTATCTGCATTGTTAATTATTCGAAGGTGAATGAGCTTATCTTGCTCTCTAATTAAGGAATCACAAAATGATTCAAGACTAGGCTCTTGATAGCTAGATGCAGTCAAAGATTCTTTCATGGAGTAGAATGTAGATACAAAAATAGAATATGCAGGTCCAGGTTTGGAAAGAATATGACAAATACATTGTTTGTCTTCTTTCTTAATCTTTCATTCTGGACATAAGAGTCTAAGAGTTTTATACTTAGATAAATAGTCTTGAATGCATGAAAAATCATTTGGATTCAAGGAAAGCAACTCATTCTCAAGTTGATGACCCCGAATTTCATTGTGTTTACCAAACACATGTTCCAACTTTTCCCAAGCTATATCAGATTCATCAATTCCAAATATGTGGAATCACAAATCAGTAGAGATTGACATCCCAATCAATCCACAAGCTTCATCACATCTATTTGCCCATTTATTTTTTTTATCATCAGTAGTGTGTTCTGTTCTTTCCCTGAGGTTACCCTGAAAATTCCTCTACTTCGTAGAACATCCTCCATACGAGCTTTCCATGAGAAATAGTTAGAACTTGTAAGTATAATATCACAAGAGGAATCCATACTATAAAATAATGGATGAAATCGAGAAACTAACTATCTGGATGCAAAGAGCTCGAAACAATATGGGGTTTTAAAAAAAACAGCACTGAAAACTAATTCTTGATGATGAAGTTATGCTTGATCAAAGAAAATGTTGAAGATGTCCCCAATAGTGACCTGACAGATATTAACTTGACCAACTAAAAAAAGAGTCCCCATCTTCCCAAGATCAACATTTGACAATCACTTTATAATAAAGTTTCTTTTAAATGAATTACTTTTGTAGAATAAGTGATGCTCACTTTTACAATAATGTTACTTTTAAATTGTGCGGCAATAAATTAAAAGACTTAAGTGACTCACTTTTTATTTTATTATATTTATGTAAGATGCACTTTTACAATAAACTAACTTGAATAAATAATTGGATGCACTAAAAAGTAGCTTAATAAGACTTGAACTCAAGACCTATTAAGGAATAAAGCAACTTTGGACCAAGTGAGCTAAGTTTAAAAGGTACGTAAAAGAATGAAAGAGGGAGGGTTTTTTTTTTTTTTTTTACTCTTCTCTCTCCTTCTCCGTGCTTGCCTTTTTTTCTGCAAATTACAAAAAAAATAATTAACAAAAACAAAAATAACTTTTTCCACACAATGGAGTTAGATCTTGGTGAGCTTACCCAAAATGTCTATATTTTCAATTTTTCTCCCTGTTTCTGATTTGCTGTGATCACACAAGGTGCACGGAAAAGAGCATACGTAGCTGAGAAGACAAGAAATTTTTTTTTTCCCTTACAGTTTCTGATTTTCCTTGATTGCGTAAGGTGCATGGAAAAGAGCATACATAGCCACGGAAGGCAACAGTCCGAGACTAAAACAGTAAAGATCTAATAATAAAACTGATAAAATATGAGATATTTAAAAAAAAAAAACAAATCCGTCACTGTAACATTATACATTCATATTTGTCGAAATTGGTGTTTCTAGAACAAACAGAAACAGTTTTTGATGAAATGAAAAGTATTTCCCAATGGAAATAATGCACCAGACGCAATGGAATAGCTCCCACAAGCTACAAATGCACAGAAAATATAGAACCAAAAACCCTTTCAAAGTTTCAGTAACACCGGTTCCAGATCTTGATCAAAACCTAAAGCGGCTCTTCATAAACGCTCTGATACCATGTTTGGGTACACAGGGTACTCCCAAAAGAATGAACACCTTGAGAAATCGCTTCTCACAAATAGATCATAGATCAACCCACTAATGTTTTTCATGTGGTTAAACCCTCGAGAGGGAAATAATCCATGGCTCCAGCCAAATAACTACTTGGGGCAATTTATTATGCAAAAGAAAGAAAGTTACATGAGCTTCTCATAATCAATCAACTAGCCAAGGACCCTCCATGCTCTTTAAATAGAGATCATAGATCAATCGGGTTTTAACTCACATATCAATGGTAGGTATGATCTAAGAGAAGTTGAACTGTCAGATCACTCTATGTCTAGAACATATCTTGACTGTCGGATTAGAATATTTATAAATGCATACTAATGCATACTAAAGAAACACAATTTTACCTAACGGATATATTACACAAGTTTATCTTAACTAACTCCTAAGTGTCTAAATATCCTAACATCCCAATATGTAAAAAAAATCATCATGTTCATATGCAGTGGCGTCTTCGACCCAATATAGAATAAAACATCAATATAATCATCATAATCAATAGGAACATGCCTATAAGTGTTAGGTCCAAAATTCGAGATATTACAAAAAGGAACAAAACATCAGCTTTACGTATGACAACATCATTCCATTAACTTTGTAAACATCCACAGTTTGTGCAACCTATGCAAGAGCAGTTTAGAATTTGTGTAAGCGATTATACAAAGCAACAACAAATTTACTCATGCTATAGTAACTATTACATGCTAGGAACATAAATATGTTTATTACATAGTTATATGTGTATCAATTTTATTTATTTATTTATGGATTTTAGAGGTTCATGATAGAATGGTATCAGAGCATGGTTACAACACTAGGCCTGAGCTGACCCAACACTAAACTTGTTAAACCATAGACTAATTTTATTTATTGTGGTTTGATTCTCTTACGAAACATGAACAGAAGGATAATTTTATTTTTTATAAGAAATTATGGAAGATGTAGGAATGTCTGTGGAAGAAGGATCTCATCCTAGAAATGTAAATCTAAGGGAGGGTAAAATTTGGGTGAGCCTTAATGAGAGTCGAAACAATAACCCATCATAATTACACCGAACTATTAAACAACTAAGATCAAAATTAAAAAGAGTTAGGGAAGATAATGAACGAATTTTGAAAGCATAAGAAGAACTAAATACCAGTTTGCTGGCTAAAACACACAGTAATAAAAAAGATAAACAAAAAGAACCTAAAATTAATATCCAAATATACACCTTACAAACATAAGGGAGGGAAGCTATAATTTTCCAGTCATGGGGCTTAAAATTTCAGTGAGGAATTGACCAAACACCACATAGAAAAACATCAGGATTCTAGAGAAAGTAGTTATAGTAATAAAAATAAAAGGAAGTACAAACCCTATGAAGAGATTTCAGGGGAATTTAAAAAAAATTATGTCTCCAATGTTTAACTGTGAGACTAAGAAAGGAGCAGAGGCAGAATTCTGGTTATCTAGAATAAATAAGTACTTCTAGATCTATAACTATTCGGATGAAGTAAAGGTGAAAATGGTTATTTAAAACTTAACTAGAAAAACATATATTTGGTGAAAGATATAAAAAGGTAAAAGGTATAAAAAAAATGCATAACTTGGAAAACCTTTAAGAATCATTTAAAATGAAAATAGATTTCAAAACAGTACTAAGAAGAAAAAACTAAGGAATTCTACGAGTAAGGTTAGGAGCTATGACCATGAAATAAGTATGTAGTATATCCTAAAGTTTGCTTCGTTATGTACCATATATAATAGATGAAAAACCAAAACTAAAACACTTTCTCAACTGCTTCCATATTATGTTTAAAGAGAGGATTGAGTATGAAAATTTGAAGACGCTGGAAGAAGCAATGAGGAAAACAAATTTTTGTTCTCATCAAAATAAGAATAAGAGGGAAATTATACCTAATTGGAAAACTAAAAGATGAAATAACTTTGATCCAACAAAGAAGAATACTAAGTTCTAAACAAATATTGGTACTAATTATCAAGGGTATCAAGCCAGTAATTATAAAAGTTTTAAACCACAAAACCCTGCAACAAAAGAAAGAAAACATCCTACTACTTTTAATAAAAAAATTTCACACATGGAACCACTAAAATGTTGGGAATGTGGCGGGACAAATTATTTTAAGGACTGTCTAGTAAGAATTTTTTTTCTAATAATGTTCACTCCATTCAAGAAGTTGTTACAATTGGATATATTGCAAGAAGAATGCCCAAAATCAATGCTGCATTGAAGAATCAACTAGCAGACCATCAAACTTCAACGGTCAAGATTAAAGGTATGATAAAAATTCAACCCGTTTCTATACTATTGATCCAGGTGGAATTTTCAGTAATATATCACCTAGGATTGTTGAAATATGTAAATTAATACCAGAAAAATTTGAAAAATCTTGGTTGGTACAGTCAGGAACATGTATTATACGTAAGCTCACTAATTATGTGAAAAACTATAAAGTATTGATGAATGAATTTAATATGCATGCTGATGTAAATATTTTTCCATTAGGTTCCTATGATATGTTGATAGGAATGGGTTGGTTATAAAAACACAAATTCATGTGGAATTGTTATGATAAAAATTTTACATGCATGGATGATAATGGAAATACAATTAAAGTAAAAGAAATTTCTAGAAAGTTTACAATCATAGAAATATTTTCCTTACAAATGAAAATATATGTATGTAAGGGATGTAAAGTATTTGCATTTTATGTAATGGATGACAAGGATAATGATAACAAAGTTAAATGAGAGGATATACCTAATTCTTAAAATATTTTTAAAACATCTTTTTGGAAGAAGTCCGTGGACTGCTTTCGAAAAGAGACATAGACTTTACAATCAATATGATACAGGAAGAAATACCAACCTTGGAAGATCCATATCAGATGAATATCATATAACTTATAGAAATTAAATCACAATTACAAGAAATAATTGACAAGAAGTACATTTGACCTAGTGTTTTGCTTTGGGGAGCACGGATCTTATTCATGAAGAAGAAATATGGAACTTTAAGATTATGCATAGATTATCGACAATTAAATAAGATGACTATTACAAATCGATATCCTTTGCCCCAGATAAACCATTTGTAGAAAGTCAAAAGTGGATATTGTGATGATACCTACATTATAACATAAGAAGAAGGTGATCAACTTACGCTAAGTAGCAAGCTAGCCACAATCCCTTGAATTTAAATAGCTGGGAGTTTATATCATTTTACAAAAATGGATATTGTGATGATACCTAAATTATAACATAAGAAGAATGTGATTAGATTACCCTAAGTAAGTCGCAAGTTAACCACCCAATCTAGTCTACAAAAACATTCGTAATAGAAAGAATAGCATAACCTAGATGAAATCAAATTCTTGGAATTTAAATAGGTGGGAGATTAGATTCTTTTACAAAAAGTAAGGTTGTCATTACTGTTAAAACAAAATACTAGGATTTTGTTGCTATAGGTTTATTTCAAAATGGTATCAGAACAAGGTTATAACACTTATACCTAATGGGACACCACATAATCATTTTGATGTAAAGATGGTTTAATATGGAGATGAACATATTGTCCATAATATGATTTCTGAAAAATAACAAATGAGTAAACATTGTTACAGGAAGACATATTAATGGATGAACCAGGACAAATCATGGAAGAAGACATAGTACCTGAAGGTATGCCACTACTAGAAAATGCAAGTCTCTATGTGGAATTTGAAGTAAGAAGAAACACCGAAATACAATCATAAATGTTACAAACTATGAGAAGCTTGATGACTAATTTGGATATCCTTAAGGTAGACACCATTAAATTTATGAATACTAAATCAAATCAAGAAGAGATAAATGAATTAATATTAAAATGTTTGACAGATTCACATAAAAAATGGCCAAAATTCTTGCAGGAATAAAAGGAAGGGAGACATAAAAAGTTGCAGCAGTGAGGAAACTACAGATAATATCCATATAACCACAAATGAATTAAAGAAAGTTGATGAAACGAATTACAAGAAAGAAAAAGAAACCTTGTGGAGTTACAAGGAGTATTTAAAAATTTGAGACACCCAATGTTTGATGGAGAATATGAAGAGGGATTTGAAGGATGGTTATTAAATATAAAACGATACTTCCATGTATACATATATGATGATAATTTAAGAGCACGTTTAGCTATTTTTCAGTTGAGCGGGAAAGCGTCTCTCTGGTGGAAGGAGGATAAAAGTGTAAATAATATAAGAAGTAAAGAGTTAAGCTTGAAAGTTTCCAAAAAAATATTCAAAAATACTTATATGTTGGAATGATATTATGATGATTTAAGATTGGGGGAGTTAACCACAGAGGAGTTTGTAACTAAGTTTGTGAATTTACAATGCTATGTACCTTATGTAAGGGATGAAAAAGCTAAGGCATATAGGTTTATCATTTTTTTACCTCCGACTTATAAGGATAAAATCGAGTTTGGCATGCCTAAGTCTATGGATGAAGTGATTAGAAAAGCTAAATTGCACTACCTTTTATTTAAACAAAGATCAAAATTAAGCAGAAGTTGGAAAAATAAGAAGGATTAAAAATATGGATCAACCTAGGAAATGATTTAAGCCTTCACTTTTTAGAAAAGGAACAAGAATTCATAGAGACAACAACTATAATAGGTCAAGTTCAATCAACAAAAATGGGACGAAAGGTATAGGAACTTCCAATAGTGGATGGAATAACAACTCAAAATCAATTAAATATTGGGGTTGAAATGAATCTCATTTTCACAAAAATTTCCCTCACAAACCTAACAGGAAAATGTCTCTTGTAAATGTGCTACAAGAAGCTTCTACTATTAATGATATAGTCATGAATATACCTATAATTAATGCTTCTTTAAAATACCGACATGAGGATTATCAATCCACTATGTTGGAGGTAGAAGATAAAATCTTGAAAACACCTGTTTCCGTACTTATCGATTCAAGAGCTATTTAAAATTACATTGCACCAAGAGTAATCGAAAAATGTAATCTTTTTAAGGAAAAACAAAACAATGCATGGTTGGTACAATTGGAAACATGAGTAAAAATGGAAGTTACAGAATTGATTAAATATTGTAGGCCAAGTTTTAATGAAATAGATACCTTAGTTATCCGAAATATACTTCCTTTTTTATCATATGAGATTTTAATCCATGTGGATTGGCTAGAATATCACAAAACTATTATCAACTGTTTACATAATTTTTTTTGATTGTGTAGATGAGGAAGGAAAGTATCATACTATAAAGGCGATTTATAGACTTGTATCTATATGAAAAATCTCAATGGTACAACTTAAAAAGTGTATTAGGAAGGGATGTCAACTTTATGCCATCAAAATTAAGGAAATCGAATCTGAAACACTAAAAATAGTATTGGAACAATATCATATCCTTAAGGAATTTCAAGAAGTGTTTCTTGACAAGATACCAAGATTTCCTCCTAAGCGAGATTTAGACTAGACCATAGATCTAATGTTGGGGTCAACACCTGTATAGAGAGCTCCATACCACATGATTATTACAAAATTAACATAATTAAGGATGCAATTACAAGATGTACTTGACAAGGGGTATACTCGGCCTAGTGTCTCACCTATGGGAGCATTGGTTTTGTTTGTTAAAAAGAAAGATGAAAATTTCAGAATGTGCATAGATTACAGAGAACTAAACAAGATGGCAATTAAAAACAATTGTCCCTTACAAATAATTGATGATATGTTTGATCAGATTGGTGGAAAAAAAAATTCTCAAAAATTGACCTTGGGTTAGGATATCATCAAATACGGGTTAAGGATTAAGATATCCATAAAACTGCTTTTCGAACAAGATATGGGAATTATGAATTTGTGGTAATGCCTTTTGGATTGAAAAATTCTCCTGCAACATTTATGAATATGATGAATAGTGTGATAACTAATTTGTTGGATAAATTTATATTAGTATTTATTGATGATATTTTAGTATATTCAAAGAGTGAGGTAGAGCATGAGGCTCATTTACGATTTAGGTTTTCCAAACATTCATAGAACATTAGTTATAGGTGAAACTTAGTAAATGTGATTTCTATAAAAGAAAAGTACAATACTTGGAACATGTGATTTCAGAAAAAGGAGTAGTAATTGAGCATGCTAAAATCAAGGAAATACTTGAATGGCCAGTACCAAATGGTGTACATGATATTAGATCTTTCATGGGGTTACTAGGATATTACCATAGATTTATAGAATGTTTTTCAAGAATAGCTCATCCTATAACAATGCTTCAAAATAAAAGTATTCGATTTATCTCGAGTCAACAATCATTAGAGGAAATTTCAATTTAAAATGGGCCTTCCAAAACAATAAAAATTCCATGTCATCATGTATTAGCCAATCAAATTGATTTAAAATTAAAAAAAGGAGCACCTCTTAAACAAATTTTTAATATACATTTGGGGATAGGTATCATAAAAAAACTACTTTTTTTGTTCGTATTTTCGACATATCTCCCTGTGTTTTTACTCAAATTTTGATCCGGAGAGCTTGTTGGATGCTGAATTAAATTCTGCATCCAATGAGTACCCACTTGACATACTTTTGATCGGCCATGCTACCCCAAAAAAAAAAATACCTAGAAAAAAACGTGATGATGATGTCGTCATCATGTTTTTCAAGTATTTCTTGTTTTTGGGGTAACGAGGCCTATCAAAAGTATGTCGAGTGGTTATTCGTTGGATGTGAAAATTAATTTTGCATCCAATGAGCTCTCCCAATCTAAATTTGAGTAAAAAAATAGGGAGATATGTCGAAAATACGAACAAAAAAGTAGTTTTTTTCTTTTCTCTCTCCAAAATTAATAAATATTATTTTATTATTTTATTAATTTAACTTAGGAGGCCAATTTTCAGTTGAAATTTCCTCTAATGGTCAATATATCTTTGATATATTGAAACATTTATTGACAACAACACCAATATTAAGAATTTTTAATGTTCCTCTTGTATGCCCCTAAACAATTTGTAATTTGGAATATTATTGTACTAAGGTTTTCTAGTGAGAATATCAAGGCCAAGGCTCCACCAGAAGAAACCTTGAAAGTTAAGGCGATTAACTTCCTAGTCATAAAACATCGACCCAACTTAATGGTGGGAAACTAGTAAACAACTAAGGCTAAAAGCGAAAGGTCGGGAACCATCATTTTGGTACCATAGCATTACATATTGTCCTTACCCTGGTAGTGTCAGGAATAAGGCTTTCCCTATAAAGATTCCTCCTTCTAATTTTAGCAAAGCTAAGATACTAAAGCCTAGTATTTAAAGTACGATTAATCCGGGATGGAGGAGAACTAAAAGTTTTTTTTTTAACTTCGACATAAGAGGGTTGAATAGTCATAAATTTTAAATGGAAAGAACACAGAGAAGAAAACCCAAGGTATCTATTGTTAAGATACTACCAGTGGTAGTCGACTTAAAATACAAAAAAAGGAAAAGGAAATTATCATAAGTATACCCCGAATAATAAATGGCATAATACCATCTTGAACACACGATGAACTATATATTCCTTATTATGGGTTTATATATATATATATATATATATATATATATATATAGTTACAAGGTATGAAATTAAGCTCTGCCGGCATCATTAAGAATTATGGAGCGCGACTCTTACTTTAAATTGGTGGGAATTATTAATAAGAGTTTGGGGTTGTTAATAAGAAAAAAATCAAACTACCCAAAGGAGGACGACTACCACAAAAGAAAAGGGGAAACTTTATTTTCCTTTCCTTAGAAGACACAATATCTCAGGAATTGCTGGTGCCTTTCCATCCACATGATGGCGCATTAAATTTACACTATATATTTTGGACAACGGGATAAGGTGGATCTTCCATTGGAGTTTCCAGCATAATTTTGGTTAGCAGTGGCAGTACTCCATGTGAAGAGGTATTTAAAGTACAATGTTTAGATATATCTATTTCGGGACTACGGTAGAAAGGAAAAAACATGCATGCCATGGAAATTAAGGAAAGCATGCCATAGTTTAAGCTGATCACCTCCATATCCTTCACAGCGAGACTCTCGATGGGGGAAGGGGGTGGACATGAAAAGAAGTTTTAAAAAGGAATGGTTCACTGATGGAAAAAAGGACAGATAAAAATACAAATTAGGGGCCCGCGGCTCTGTGTTCTGGTGCTAGGAAAAGTTCTGAGTTTCCTCTCTATGCATCCTTCTGGGGAGAACTTTGAGATTTCAGTAAGTAAAGAGCTCGACACAGGAAAGAGAAAAAAAAATCCACGCGGTAGAAACCAGATGCTACGGAGTTCGATTGGTATGTATTTGGATATGGTTTTGCATAATTTTTGACTGCGTGGTGATCTGTCCAAGATTTTAGTATCTACTGTGTGCTTGATTGGAATATGGAGGAGGGCCTCCTTCTTCTGCATTGAATTAGTATGAATGTTACCAAACTTTGATGCCATCTATTTGGTTTTGTTTTTACAAGTTTAGCCTTCCAGATATATTATCCTTGCCGTCTCGAAAACCGTCTTTCGGGAAGAAAACAACCTTGCATTATTACTCGGCTAAAACAAATGATCCATCCTAGCCTATTGTTCTGAGTTGAAAACCCATTTGCATAATGGGCGTTTTTCTTTTACACACTTTGAGATGGGGTGGTTGCGATTTCTCACTGTGGTGTTTTTCTTTTACACATTTTGAGATGGGGTGGCTACGATTTGTCACTGTGGTATTTTATTTTACACATTCTGATGGGGTGATTGCAATTTGGTACTGTGGCGTTTTCTTTTACACATTACATATTTTGACCAAACCCTGGATTCTCTTAGACGTATCATGTAGTATGAACTGGTTATAGATTGTGAACATTAGCAGTGTTTTAGCAGAAATTTTGCCTTAGATTTTAGGTGTTGTAAGAACAAGAGTTATTTATGGGAAGATACTATCTAATTGCACATTGCAATATATATGATCATTATTTTCTGCTATTTAGATGAAACTTCCCTCAAGTATTTGTTTTAGATGCAAGGAATTTTTTCTGGAAACGTTACTCCTTCTCCTTTGCATTTAAAACTAATGATATCTGTGCGCATTTTCTGGCTTTCGATTTTACCCGATTTTTGCTAGCGTGAACATTGGGAAGGTTTAACCCCTTATGTATAATATTTACGAGATATGAATCATCTGGTATTATATATATAATAATACATATCTTTATAGCACATAAAGGATGTATGAGCTTGGAATAATTGTAGCCTCAATTTAGAGTCTGATATTGAGTAGAGACTATTTAGGTATTCTTCCTGCAATTTATAATCAAGAGTATATACATGCCTAAATGTATAAGCCCAAACTTCGGAGTTTGTGATTTGGACTAAATATGAATTCTTCCTATGGTTTGGAATATGTATATAGATATATACACCTGAATTGTATGAGCCCGATATTTTCGAGTCTGCGATTTGATTTTGGACCGAATCTGAGTTTTTCTGTTAAACACTATTGGATATGTAAATGTACCTTTGGGGTGGCCTTAAGTGCTTCGCTTTGGATCATTTTAAGTATTGGTTATGGGTTTAATAAATATCATTCTTAAATGGGGAAGGGACTTGCGATAAGGATGCATAGTAATTTTGGTTGGTTCTCTACATGAGCTACTTGTGGAAAGGATGTAGTATTAGAACTGCAAAATTGTTGTAATCTTTCAGCTGAATAATTTAATAGAAATATGAACTATTGATGGACGTAACCACTGGTTTGGGGCGAACCACATATATTCGCGTCTCTTTTACTTTTTTTTATTTTATGCATCTTATTTCCATGAGTGCACTCAAGATAATTCCATGTCATCCCTATACATGTTAAGAAATATTCACTTCGTATTTAAGCAAACTATGGAGCATTGTGAGTTAAAAATACAGGTTAAATGTTTCTTATGTGGTGAATTAAAGTAATCGTATCATGTTATCTTCAATGAAGAATGTCCATATGTATAAGTCTTTGTATGAGCATCCATTTACTTCTTATGTATAGAAATATAAGACTGAATGTAGAACGCATTATTTTCTGGACTAATGTTGGTGCTTGAATTGAAGATGTTTGAAAAAAATCACCTCATCACCCAAAATGGTAAAGTGAAGATCGGGTGCGTTACAAAACGTGGTAGTAAAGATAGATTATTGATTTAGGTCCTTGCCTAACAAGTTGGGTATTCTTTACATGATTCTAGTACGTGGATAGGTTGAAACCACAAGGTCAGGCCTAAATACTCCTTAAGAAACAATTATTTCTTTTGATGGATATGGGTTTGTTATAGTTGAAGCAGCGGTATACATTTTCTTTTGATAGGACAAATAAGAAATGGAAAAATTGACACTAATATGATTGACCCTCTTTGTAGTAACAGTGAAACAAAAATCTTACCCCTTTCTCCACACATAATAGCATTGAGGTATAAGGGGTATGTTACAGGTGGTATCAGAGCCCAAGTTGAAGCACTTGGACCTACATGGGCCGAGCATAAAGTAAACAAGTCTCACTAGCTTCCTTGTCCTTGTTTATTTGTTTCCTTGATCTTATAAATATGAAAATAAACTAACGAGGAATTCTTTTTAGAGAAGAGGAATTGATGGGATCGAAGCCCTTTTCGATCAATAGATGGAGATTATGCTTTGACTCGACCGATGGCCTAGTCAGGTCAAACAAGATAAGTGCTTTTCATGGTTTGAGTAGAGACTCAACTAAAGATCTATGAAAGAGGGTCTTAGGAAAATTGATATAGGCACAATGCTTACGATAAAATTGTTATCTCCTCCTAATAGTATGGATACTATTTATTTCTTTTATTTTTGAAACATGAGGGAATAGTATAGATGCCAACATATATATGTAGAGCTTATAAACAAATTGAAATTTGTATACGATTAGTGAAAGACAATGATTCTTTATTAAGCCGATGATCCATCTTCGATGCTTGAAAGTGACCAGTAAGGATGTTACTTGACAAAATTTCATGGTATCCTACTAAAGGGGAACTGTGCCTCGTTAAAGGTTGGTTATGTTTATTAAGTGAGTGGGGAAGAATATGACGCTACTGATAACTTTGATGAAATAGGATTTGTGGTGCAAATTATAAAGTGACTTTAATATGTTATTGACAAAAGAGTGTCTACTTAAATGCTAAGAAATAACACTTTTTGCGTAATAATGGTAAGCCTCCTTGACAAGAAACTTACTAGTTTAGGGCAACATTGCAACATATAATAACTGACCTTGTTTAGAGAAGAATGCAAAGTATGCATTGGAAAGTTAGATCGACTTATTTTGAACACTAAAAGTATCAGTTTGATTTGAAAATTCATTATAAATCTATAAACCTTCTCTAGTATATACTATGGGTAGTATAAGTATAAATGGATTGATATAATGATCAATTAGGAAACTAGGTGGTAAATAAACTATGGTTGGACCATCTATTGATGAAAGGTGATTTAGTCTTATTGACTTGGACTAACTATATAATCGAGAAAGCTTTCTATAACTGCATTTACTTTTTTAAGAAATAAATTCCTCACTTAATGATCAATACATGAAGAGTTATGCTAACAAGTGAAGTGCGTGGATCGCAATAACTTCATGGAAATCTAGGAATGTTTAATATTGTAAATCCAAAGTAGCTTTCTTAAAAGAGGAACCCTGTTAAATTTTAAAATAATTATTGACATGCGTATTGTCTTATGTAGGAAGAATGAATCATTACTATGAGAAAACATGTATGAGTTAGGAACAATATCAACAATGGATATATGCAGGTTAAAAAGTAACTCATACAAAAATGTAATGAGGTGATAAGGTAGAGTGTATTGACACGGTGTGATCACCACAAGTGTTAGGTAGATGAAGGTTGTGCATAAAGAAAAATTTGTTAAACCTAGAATGTATGAACCTAACTAGTATACGAGTTTGGGTTCTAAGTTCATATGTCATAAGGAAGAGTTAAATTTCTAGTCTGACTATCATGAACTAATAAACCTAATGGTCATTTGATACACATAATAGGTAAATGTGGAGAAGAACTGAATGTTATTTAGCTTCTAAACTTGCGTGTAACAATAAATTCTCAAAAAATAAATGTTAACTTCTTATCAGAAGTTGCTGATTAATTTGTAGCATTTTTATGAATAAATCTGTTTCATATGTGTAGGTGTTACTCACAGGGGGAATCTGACAGCTATAAATTAAATTTTAAATTACTTGTCCACTGTTGTGACTAGATCACTATGATTGGTCAGTTGTTATTAATTCTTTGCAATATTTACATATGTATTGATGGTTTGATGTCCTTCCATCTAAGTCATATCTAGATTTGATGCCTAAAAATTATTTTGATCAAACTGTGCAAATTTGGTAACGCATTTTAGTTATGATTCATATCCTTTGATAGTTGATGCCCAATCCCTATAATGCATTGTGTTGGCCTGAATAAATATAATAAACGTTGCCATTGAAATTGTTGGTAAAACGTTGGACTTCCTTTAAGTCTGATAACGTGTCAGGGTGTCCCAATTCCGCAAATGCATTGATTTGGTGTTGGGGTATAACTAACAAAAACTGTTGATGGCATTTATATGACGCATGTGCCTAACATGTGATTTAGTTGACCGGATCAAAAGGGAAAATATTGTCTCTGATTTATTTTGTTAGCCGAGTCGTTTGAATGCCAAAGGATAGAGTAATATCTTTTCTTTAGAATAATTATAGTTCGAATAATATAATCTATGCCGTAATGGTTGAGTTGAAGATCTAAAGTCTGAGTGTTGGGAAATTGCTAGTGACATTTTGAAAAAAATGATAAGTGAATGAAAACTTTGCTTCTGTAAGAGACTTGGTGAAGATGTCTGCAACTTGATCATCTGTAGGGCAATAGAGCACTTCAATAACACTATCATGAACAATATTTCTTATGAAGTGCATATGCACCTCAATGTGTTTGTTGTGCTGATGTAGAACTAGATCTTTGGCAAGCTTGATGGTCTTTGATTGTCACACCAAAGTGGAGTAGGCTATTGCTGCTTGAATCCAAACTCAGAAAGGATCTGTCGAAGCCATAAAACTTCCTGACTAGCATTAACTATGGATCGATATTCTGCTTCTACTGAAGAAAGAGAAAAATCTTGTTGTTTCTTACAAGCCCAAGTGATAGGTCCAGATCCCAGTCTAAAAACACAACCTGCAGTAGACTTTTGATCATCAAGATCGATGGACCAATATGAATCAGTGAAACCAACCAACAAAGGTTTGCCCACTGTACTATAATGAATCCCAAACTGAATCATACCTCGAATATATCGAAGTATTCTTTTGCTGCTTTCCAGTGACTTTCATGAGAAGTTTGCATATAACGGGCAACACGAACAACGGCAAAGGAAAGGTCAAGAAGAGAATAAGTCAAGTATAAAAGACTACCAACAAGATCATGATCCAAGGTGGCATATACTTCAGGGGAAGTACAAGTGGCAGAAATTTTGACTCTACACTGGAAGGGAGAAGGGGTTGGTTTACAATATTCCAAGTGGAAGCGACGAAGAAGGTCACAAGCATACTTAGGCTGGGAAAGAGAAATTCCTTCTTTGGTTTGCAAGACTTGGAGACCAAGAAAATAATGCAAATGTCCTAAGTCTGACATTTCAAAATTTTGGTTAAGATTGGATTTCACATGGGTTATAATTTTAGGGTCACTACCGGTAAGGATAAGATCATCAACATAAAGAACAAGTATGATGAGATGGTTCCATACTTTCTTGGTATAGACATTGGCATCAGAATGGCATCTAGAAAAACCAGTGTCAAGGATAAAGCTATCCATTTTGGCATACCAAGCTCCAGAAGCTTGCTTAAGGTCATATAAGGATTTCTTGAGGTGACAGATAAGGCTAGAGTCATCATGAGCATATCCAGGAGGTTGTTCCATGTAGATTTCCTCCTATAAATCACCATGTAAAGAGGAAAACTTGACATCCATTTGAGGAAATTTCAAGTTATGTAAGGCTGCAAGGGAAAGAACAAGGCAGATGGAATTCATTTTTGCAACAGGAGCAAAGGTTTCATTGTAGTTAGTCCCTTGAACTTGGGAAAAACTTTCGCAACTAACCTTGCCTTAAATATTTCAACACTTCCATCTGATGCATACTTAGTTCTATAAACCCATTTACAACTGACAATTTTTCTTCCTTTTGGAAGAGGAACAAGATCCCAAGTATTGTTCGCCATTAAGGAACGATATTCTTCATCCATAGCTACATCCCAATATGGATTTCCTGAAGCTTCTCCAAAAGTTTATGGATCATGATTGTCGTAAACTTGAGCCAAAAGAGAAGAGGCTCGCTAAAACTGAGAGCGTGTTCGACATTGATCTCTAGGATCACCAGCAAGATCACCGACTGCTTCACATGTTGGATGAACCCATCGAGGAAGTATTGGTGCTAGTGCAATTGGAGGAACATGAGCAGGTGGAGGCAGATTTTCATCCTCACTGTCATCATCAAAAACTGGAGTTGAAAACCTGTCAAGAAAGTTGGAAGAAGAAGAAGAAGGCACAATCACCGAATCAGGCTTGCAGGCCAAAGATGGCACCCCCACCAAGTTTGGCTCACAGGACAATATATTTTTATCAAATTTAACATCTCTTCTAATGATTATATCATGAGAATGTGGATGAAGAATTCTATAAACTTTTCATCTTCTGAATATCCAACATATATGCACTTTTCACTTGTAGGTTGCAATTCTTTCCGTTTTTTATCTGGAATGTGAGCCCATGCTTCACAACCAAACACATGAAGGTGACTTACATTAGGTTTAGTTTTACTCCATGCTTCTCCCAGTGTTATACCTTGTAAAACTTTAGTGGGTGTGCGATTAACTATGTAATTTGCACAATTTATGGCCTCATCCCAATATTGAAGACTTAGTCCCTTAGATTGGATCATACAATTAGCCATTTCTTTTAAAGTGTGGTTCTTCCGTTCAGCTACACCATTTTACTGTTGTGTGTATGGAACAGTGTGTTGTTGTTGGATTCCTTGTTTAGTGAAAAAAGTAGTGAACTTGTTGTTAACATATGATCCTCCATTGTCAGATATTAACTTAATAATTTGATGATTAGATTTTTTTCAAAAAGGGCCTTGTAGGCCAAGAACATGTTAAATACTTCGCTCTTAAGTTTTAGCAAGTAAACCCAAGTGCATATAGAGTAGTCATCAATGAAAGTTAAGAAATATTTGAAACCAGAAAAGGAAGTAGATGGAAGAGGGCCACACAAGTCACTCTGCACAAGCTCCAAGGGAACCGAGGTGTGCCAAGAGGCACGTTTGTCAAAACTGTCCCGATGATGCTTTTTGAGTACACAACTGGAACAAACACCATCCTTGCAAGATACCATTGAAATAATAGTAACCATATTTTCTTTACATAGTTGTTGCAATGAGCGATAATTTAAGTGACCAAATCGCTCATGCCAAAGTTTGCTCAAGTTATCACTATGAGCAAAAAAACAGAGGGAAAAGGTGATGACCCAAAGTTGTTAAATTTGTACAACTTGGTAATATAATCAACAATTCCAGTTGTAAGGACATTTTGAGGATTTTTAAAATCCTTGATTACAACATGGTGAGGTGTAAATGTCACAGTTTTACCTTCACCTGAATGAGTAATTTGATAGACTGATAAAAAATTGTAGGAAATTTTTGGAACACATAGTACATCACTGAAATGACCATTTTCTACTGGAACTATTCCAGACACTACAACACTTAGAGATCTATCATCACCAACAAATATTTGCTTCGTGTTACATTCATGCATAGTAGAAAATATGGCTTGATCCTTAGCCATATGATAAGATCCTCTAGAATCAATGAGCCATTCAATTGAAGTAGAAGAAGAAGATGTAGTATAAGAGTAACCAGAAGCACAAAGTGCATGTCCATGAGAGGTATATTCTGAAGACGAATCTAGGCTGATGCTGTGCTTCTTTATTGCTACTTCCAAGGCTGCTATCTTCTTGAAACACTTAGATTCATCATGATTATCTTTCCCATAAAAATTGCAATGATGCTCAGTTTTCTTTCATTTTGGCTTGGATCCTTTGTTATTTTTTAAAGAAGGAGCTGATTGAGAGGGTTTGGGACCCTTGTTGTTTGGCTTATTATTGCTAAAATTTTGTTTCTTGGGAGGCTTGGACTTTTCTTTCTGTTGGGACAATAATAATTTCCCAAATGTATCTGCATTGTTAATTATTCGAAGGTGAATGAGCTTATCTTGCTCTCTAATTAAGGAATCACAAAATGATTCAATACTAGGCTCTTGATAGCTAGCTACAGTCAAGGATTATTTCATAGAGTAGAATGTAGATACAAAAACAGAATATCCAGGTCCAAGTTTGGAAAGAATATGATAAATACATTGTCTGTCTTCTTTCTTAATCTTGCATTCTGCACATAAGATTCTAAGAGTTTTATACTTAGATAAATAGTCTTGAATGCATGAAAAATCATTTGGATTCAAGGAAAGCAACTCATTCTCAAGTTGATGACCCCGAATTTCATTGTGTTTACCAAACACATGTTCCAACTTTTCCCAAGCTATATCAGTTTCATCAATTCCAGATATGTGGAATCACAAATCAGTAGAGATTGGCATCCCAATCAATCCACGAGCTTCATCACATCTATTTTCCTATTTATTTTTTTTATCATCATTAGTGGGTTATGTTTCTTTCCCTGAGGTTATCCTTAAAAGTCCCCTACTTCGTAGAACATCCTCCATACGAGCTTTCCATGAGAAATAGTTAGAACTTGTAAGTATAATATCACAAGCGGCATCCATAGTGTAAAATAATGGATGAAATAAAAAAAACTAACTATCTGGATGCAAAGAGCTCGAAACAATATGCGGTTTTAAAAGAAACAGCACTGAAAACTGATTCTTGATGATGAAGTTATGCTTGATCAAAGAAAATGTTGAAGATGTCCCCAATAGTGACCTGACAGATATTAACTTAACAAACTAAAAAAAGAGTCCCCCTCTTCCCAAGATCAACATTTGACAATCACTTTATAATAAAGTTTCTTTTAAATGAATCACTTTTGTAGAATAAGTGATGTTCACTTTTACAATAATGTTACTTTTAAATTGTGCGGCAATAAATTAAAAGACTTAAGTGACTCACTTTTTATTTTATTATATTTATGTAAGATGCACTTTTACAATAAACTAACTTGAATAAATAATTGCATGCACTAAAAAGTAGCTTAATAAGACTTGAACTCAAGACCTATTAAGGAATAAAGCAACTTTGGACCAAGTGAGCTAAGTTTAAAAGGTACGTAAAAGAATGAAAAGAGGGAGGGATTTTTTTATTTTTTTTACTCTTCTCTCTCGTTCTTCGTGCTTGCCTTTTTTTTCTGCAAATCACAAAAAAAATAATTAACAAAAACAAAAATAACTTTTTCCACACAATGGAGTTAGATCTTGGTTAGCTTACCCAGAAAGTCTATATTTTCAATTGTTCTCCCTGTTTTTGATTTGCTGTGATCGCACAAGGTGCACGGCAAAGAGCATACGTAGCCGAGAAGACAAGAAAAAAAAATTTCCCTTACAGTTTCTGATTTTCCTTGATTGCGCAAGGTGCATGGCAAAGAGAATACACAGCGAGGGAAGGCAACAGTCCGAGACTAAAACAGTAAAGATCTAATAATAAAACTGATAAAATATGAGAGATTAAAAAAAAAAACAAATCCGTCACTGTAACATTATACATTCATATTTGTCGAAATTGGTGTCTCTGGAACAAACAGAAATAGTTTTCGATGAAATGAAAAGTATTTCCCAATGGAAACGACACTCGAGACGCAATGTAATAACTCCAACAAGCTACAAATGCACAGAAAATATAGAACCAAAAACCCTTTTAAAGTTTCGATAACACCGGTTCCAGATCTTGATCAAAACCGAAAGTGTCTCTTCATAAACGCTCTGATACCATGTTCGGGTACACACGGTACTCCCAAAAGAACGAACACCTTGAGAAATCGCTTCACACAAATAGATCATAGATCAACACACTGATGTTTTTCACGTGGTTAAAACCCTCGAGAGGGAAATAGTCCATGGCTCCAACCAAATAACTACTTGGGGAAATTTATTATGCAAAAGAAAGAAAGTTACATGAGCTTCTCATAATCAATCAACTAACCAAGGACCCTCCATGCTCTTTAAATAGAGATCATAGATCAATCGGGTGTTAAGTCACATATCGATGGTAGGTATTATCTAAGAGAAGTTGAACCATCGGATCACTCTATGTCTAGAACATATCATGACCGTCAGATTAGAATATTTATAAATGCATAGTAATGCATACTAAAGAAACACAGTTTTACCTAACGGATATATTACACAAGTTTATCTTAACTAACTCCTAAGTGTCTAAATATCCTAACATCCCAATATATAAAACAAATCATCATGTTCATATGCAGTGGGGTCTTCGACCCAATATAAAATAAAACATCAATATAATCATCATAATCAATAGGAACATGCCTATATGTGTTAGGTCCAATATTAGAGATATTACAAAAAGGAAAAAAACATCAGCTTTATGTATGACAACATCATTCCATTAACTTTGTAAACATCCACAGTTTGTGCAACCTATGAAAGAGCAGTTTAGAATTTGTGTAAGTGATTATACAAAGCAACAACAAATTTAGTCATGCTATAGTAACTATTACATGCTAGGAACATAAATATGTCTATTACATAGTTATATGTGTATCAATTTTATTTATTTATTTATGGATTTTAGAGGTTCATGATAGAATGGTATCAGAGCATGGTTACAACACTAGGCCTGAACTGACGCAACAATAAACTTGTTAAACCATAAACTAATTTTATTTATTGTGGTTTGATTCTCTTATAAAACATGAACAAAAGGATAATTTTATTTTTATAAGAAATTATGGAAGATGTAGGAATGTCTTTGGAAGAAGGATCTCATCCTAGAAATACTATGAACAATGAAGAGGTAAATCTAAGGGAGGGTAAAATTTGGGTGAGCCTTAATGAGAGTCGAAACAATAACCCATCATAATTACACCGAACTATTAAATAACTAAGATCAAAATTAAAAAGAGTTAGGGAAGATAATGAACGAATTTTGAAAGCATAAGAAGAACTAAATACCAGTTTGCTAGCTAAAACACACAGTAATAAAAAAGATAAACAAAAAGAGCCTAAAATTAATATCCAAATATACACCTTACAAGCATAAGGGAGGGAAGCTATAATTTTCCAGTCATGGGGCTTAAAATTTCAGTGAGGAATTGACCAAACACCACATAGAAAAACATCAGGATTCTAGAGAGAGTAGTGACAGTAATAAAAATAAAAGGAAGTACAAACCCTATGAAGAGATTTTAGGGGAATTTTAAAAAAAAATAAGCCTTCAATGTTTAACTGTGAGAGAGAGAAAGGAGCAGAGGCGGAATCCTAGTTATCTAGAATAAATAAGTATTTCTAGATCTATAACTATTCGGATGAAGTAAAGGTGAAAATGGTTATTTATAACTTAACTCGAAAAACATATATTTGGTGAAAGATATAAAAAGGTAGAAGGTATAAAATAAATGCATAACTTGGAAAACCTTTAAGAATCATTTAAAATGAAAATAGATTTCAAAACAGTATTAAGAACGAAAAACTAAGGAATTCTACGAGTAAGGTTAGAAGCTATGACCATGAATGAAATATGTAGTAAATTTTGAATTTTGCTTCGTTATGTACCATATATAATAGATAAAAAAACAAAACTAAAACACTTTCTCAACTGCTTCCATATTATGTTTAAAGAGAGGATTGAGTATGAAAATCTGAAGATGCTGGAAGAAGCAATGAGGAAAACAAATTTCTGTTATGATCAAAATAAGAATAAGAGCGAAATTATAGCTAATTGGAAAACTAAAAGATGAAATAACTTTGATCCAACAAAGAAGAATACTAAGTTCTAAACAAATATTGGTACTAATTATAAAGGGTATCAAGCCAGTAATTATAAAAGTTTTAAACCACAAAACCCTACAACAAAAGAAAGAAAACCTCCTACTACTTTTAATAAAAAAATCTTCACACATGGAACCATTAAAATGTTGGGAATGTGGTGCGCCAAATTATTTTAAGGACTGCCTAGTAAGAATTTGTTTTCTAATAATGTTCACTCCATTCAAGAAGTTGTTACAATTGGATATACTGCAAGAAGAATGCCCAAAATCAATGCTGCATTGAAGAATAGACTAGCAGACCATCAAAATTCAACAGTCAAGATTAAAGGTATGATAAAAATTCAACCCGTTTCTATACTAATTGATCCAGGTGGAATTTTCAATAATGTATCACCTAGGATTGTTGAAATATGTAAATTAGTACCAGAAAAATTTGAAAAATCTTGGTTGGTACAGTGAGGAACATGTATTATACGTAAGCTCACTAATTATGTGAAAAACTATGAAATATTGATGAATGAATTTAATATGCATGCTGATGTAAATATTTTTCCATTAGGTTCCTATGATATGTTGATAGGAATGGGTTGGTTATAAAAACACAAATTCATGTCGAATTGTTATGATAAAAATTCTACATGCATGGATGATAATGGAAATACAATTAAAGTAAAAGAAATTTCTAGAAAGTTTACAATCATAGAAATATTTGCCTTACAAATGAAAATATATGTATGTAAGGGATGTAAAGTATTTGCAGTTTATGTAATGGATGACAAGGATAATGATAACAAAGTTAAATGAGAGGATATACCTAATTCTTAAAATACTTTAAAAACATCTTTTTGGAAGAAGTCCGTGGACTGCTTTCGAAAAGAGACATAGACTTTACAATCAATATGATACAGGAAGTAGTACCAACCTTGGAAGAACCATATAAGATGAATATCATATAACTTACAGAAATTAAACCACAATTACAAGAAATAATTGACAAGAAGTACATTTGACCTACTGTTTTCCTTTGGGGAGCACCGATCTTATTCATGAAGAAGAAATATGGAACTTTAAGATTATGCATAGATTATCGACAATTAAATAAGATGACTATTACAAATTGATATCCTTTACCCTGGATAAACCATTTGTTCGATCAGTTCCAAGGGGCGACAATCTTCTCCAAAATAGATCTAAGGTTCGGATACCATCCGATATGGATCAAATATGAAGACATCTTTAAAACTACTTTTAGAACTCATTATGGTCATTACGAGTTGTCATAATTCTCTTTGGGTTAAAAAACACCCCCACAACTTTTATGTGCTTAATGAATAGTATTATGAGTAACTATTTAGATAAATTTGTAGTCATCTTCATCGACAACATATTGATTTACTTGAATAATAAACAAGAACATGAAGAACTCCTAAGAATAATTTTGCAAGTGTTAAGAGAACAACAATTGTTTGCTAACTTTAGAAAATGCGACTTATTTCAATAAATAATTCAATATCTAGAACACGTAGTGTCCAAGAATGGAATATCTGTTGAACCCAACAATATTAAGGATATCAATTAATTTCCAGTTCCTAAAAATGTAACTAACATACGGTCGTTAATGGGGATTAGGGTTATTATCGAAAGTTTATTGAATGATTTTCTAAGATAGCCTACCCCATAACTTTACTGCCGAAGAAAGGTAATAAGTTTGTTTGGAACAAAAAGTGTATGTAAAGTTTTAATAAAGTAAAAAATATATTAACCACTGCCCCTATCTTAAAAGATCCTGATACTTATAAGAATTTTGTCATATGCAACAATGCATGTAAGGATGGATTAGGCATGGTGTTAATTCAAGAGAACTATGTCGTGGCCTATGAATATAGAAAACTAAAAGAACATGAAAATAACTATGCTACGCATGAATTAGAACTTTATGCAATTATACATGCTTTAAATATGTTGAGACACTACCTCATCGAAAGATTATTTTTCTAATGTCATATAACATAAGTTTAAAATAATTGTTTGATCAACAAAATCTAAATGTTAGACAAGCTAGGTGGTTTCCATTCTTAAGTGAATATGAATTTGAAATAAAACATATAAAAGGGAAAGAAAACAAAGGTGTGGACGCTTTAAGTCGTCACACAAATTGACTATTTGTAAGAAACTATTATGAATCAGATTTGGAAGGTCAAATTTTAAATGCAGAAAATTAAGATAAAGAATACCAAAACTTAAAGGAAAAGACCGCTTAAAATGAAAAGAACAAAATAAATATAGATTTGAGTCTGAATGGATGAGGATTACTATTGCATAAAAATAGATTGTACATACCAAATACAACAAAAATAAAATTAAATATTATGAACGAGTTACATAAACGACCCTATTCAGGTCACCCTTGATACAAGAAGATGATCACCATGATCATGAAGGATTTCTTTTAGCCTAACATGAAAAAAAGAGGTAGAATAATATTTTTCTTGTTGCATCAAATTCCAACTAGTAAAAGCAGAACACCAACATCGAATAGGGTTATTGTAACCGCTACCCATTCCAGAATGGAAGTGGTAAATAATCAGCATGGATTTTATAACAGGTCTACCTAAAACTTTTAGGCAACATGACTCAATCATGGTCATAGTGGACAACTTAAGTAAAGTAAACCATTTCATTATAGTAAAATATAATTATAAGTATTTTAACATCACACATATATTTTTGAAAGATATTTTTAGGTTACATGGCGTACCGAAGGTAATAATCTCAGATAGAGATGTAAAATTTACAGAAAATTTTTGGAAGGATGTATTTAAAGGACTAGGCACACAATTGAATTTCATCATTGCGTATCATCCATAAACAAATGGACATAATGAAAGGGTAATCAAAGTCCTAGAATGCATGATTAGAATGTACGTAATGGACAAACCGGGTAACTGGGAAGATTCTTTCCAGTTAGTACAATTTACTCACAATAATCACTTTCAAGTATCAGCTGGTATGATTCCTTTCGAAATTCTATATGGATGCAAATGTAATAATCTGATTTCTTGGAGAAGCCGAGTTGATAGGTTAATGTTAGGACCTGAATTGTCAAAAGGATATGGAACCAAGTGTGAAATAGGTACAACAAGATTTGAAACCTAACCAAGATAGGAAGAAAATTTATGCTGACTTAAAACGAACTCCTCGAGAGTTCCAGGTAGGTGAACATGTGTTTATAAAGGTAAAACCCAATAAAAGTTCTCTAATATTGGGAAATTATTCAAAATCGGCACCCAGGTATTATGGGCCATTCTATTTTTTTTCTAAAGTAGGGCCGATATAATACCAATTAGCCCTACAACCTACTATTAAAGTACATAATATTTGTCACGCTTCCATTTTGAAGAGATATGTTTATGATGATACTCATGTGATTGATTAGAATGTTATATAGGTGGAATTGGAAAAGGAGTTCTAAGTGTGAATGTTATATATTCTCGATAGGAGAGAAATTTTACTCTCGAACCATATGATCAGACTAGTCAAGGTGCAATGGAAGCACCTTAGTCTAGAAGAGTCTAGTAGGGAATTGAAAAATGATATGTATGAGGCATATCTGATCTTATTTCAAGATGAAAAGATGGAGGAATAAAGACAAAAAAATAACAACACCGAGGATGATGTTATCCTCTAAGGGGAGGTGTATTCAATACATCAAGATTTAATAAATTGTTATTAATTTCTTCTCAAATATTTTATTTTATTAATTTTTAAATATTTTTGACAAGAAGTCAAAAATAAAACAAATGTAATGGATTATTATTTTATTTATAAAAGATACTAGAGAGGTGGGGGGGATCAAATAGTTGTTGAAAGAGTGTTTGCTGAACCACAAGAGGAAAATACAAGTGGTTGGAGCTTCTAAGTGAGAACTCAAGGTGCATGAGGAATATTCCCCAAAGTTAGGTCACAACTCCTTGTTGAGTGCTAAAGAGCACGAGGCTCATAAATGACCAAGTCATAGAAAAAATACTATATAATAGTATGTCCATTAGCAAACAGGAGGATAACATTGTATGCAGAATTGAATATTATAATGCAAGAGATGTCACATTAAGTGGATTTCGCTCTTTTGGTTCAGCGAAGAGGCTTGAGGGTTCTAGAGCAAGTGAGACTCGTCTTCTCTAGGATTTGGTTTCGAGGAACAACTATTTCATTTATTTTTTTTCGACAGTGGTTCCAGGTTCCTAGTCCTATTTCTTATATGATTAAAACTAGATATAGTAATATGTCCATTTTAACTATGAATCACAACTATTCTTTTAGCATAAATTTACTCTACATATGTATAGATTATGAATTAAGTATTGATATATTATGCATCTAAATAAAATATGGATTTATTATGCATCTATTCAATAATCATTCCTATTATGTTTTCAAATCTAGATATTCATTCCTATTATTTAATTCATGCATGTAAAATAACTCTATTTAGTAATGGTAGGTTCCTAATGAATCTCTGTTCGGGAATTCATACTCGGATGAAGAATTCATAATTTTAAGTTGGTTAAACAATTGAAAACAAAATTAACGAAATATATAATTCTTGGTATAATTTAAGTTGCTTAAGTTCACAACCTAGCATGTTTCTATAAACTATCTGAAGGGAAGAATCATATTATTCTCTAATTATAAGTTTAGATCATTTACAACATGACGAACATAAAGATTTAATTTCTAACTGTTATAAACCAAATCACAGATAGAGTACCAAAACAAAATAAATCAATTAACACAATCAAGTAATCCTCTGCATAAACTAATAGTTGAAATATACTATATAATCCAGTTATTTATTAACAAGTTAAGAGACAAGAGGCCTTCATATAACTATAACATATTATAATGCATATGATTACATAAAACCTTCATACATATAAAAAATTCCAAATCTGAACTGACATTAGAGGAAATTTCAACTCAAAATGGGCCTTTTAACTTTTATTCAAATTCCATGTCATCATGTGTTAGCCAATGAAATTGCTTTAAATTTGAAATACCGTATAGGTATTAAACACTTTTTTAATATAAATTTGGGGATAGGTATCATAAAAAAAAAATACTTTTTTTGTTTGTATTTTTTACATATCTCCCTATGTTTTTACTCAAATTTCGATCGGGAGAGCTCATTGGATGCGGAATTAAATTACGCATCCAACGAGTACCCACTCGGCATACTTTTGACAGACCCTGCTACCCCAAAAACAATAAATACCTGAAAAAACGAAATGATGACATCGTCATTCCATTTTTTCAGGTATTTATTGGTTTTGGGGTAGCGGGGTCCATCAAAAGTATGCCGAGTGGGTACTCGTTGGATGTGGAATTTAATTCTGCATCCAACGAGCTCTCCCAATCGAAATTTGAGTAAAAACACAGGGAGATATGTCAAAAATACAAACAAAAAAGTAGTTTTTTTCTTTCCTTCCTCTAAAAGTAATAAATATTATTTTATTATTTTAACTATTATTTTATTAATTCATTTTAGGAGGCCCATTTTGAGTTGAAATTTCCTCTAATGTGATAGCCTAAGGGAATAATTACATATACACTATATAAAATTACATATAATTAAATATACAAAGTATTGAAAATCACAAAAATGCCATCTATTAAGCTATCTAGCAGTCCCTGACTAAGTCAAAGGTATCAACATAAATGTGTGGATCTACTATCGCAATTGCTTTCATCATTTATCTTGACCGGATAGCTAAATCATGCCTCAATGCTTACCTTTTAAAAACCAAATCTAATCTACAAGATACAAATCCTCTTTAAAAACAACGAATCAATCAAATCCATTACGTGGAAGTAAGACCATTGTAGATGGAATCCTTGGCGTAAACTTAAATCTAGTAACATAAACCTATCAATCAAGAAATAACTAGAAAATCATATGATTTAATAGTTCGGACCGAGAGCAGTCATTCTAGCTACTTCAAATAATTAGAATCATGATAGTTACTATCTTAAACCTCCACAGATGCCCAAATACCAAATTTCATAAATAAGAATTCGACACAAACCCTAAGTGTCATATTACTCTGTTAATATTAACTGTTAAACAAAATAGATTCAAAATCCTTGTGGATGTAAGGACATCAACGATGGAATCCACCATATATTAAAAACCCCGATATTTAAATAAATTTACAAATTAACCGAAGTGGTGATAAGCCCATCCACAATGGAAACAAAGATAATGTATTGTCCCCTATGACCCCAATCCGAAAAAAGACAAAGCCTAGTAAAAGGCACCATACGATAGAAGAAAATACCAAGGTATTAAAATGTTGTGGACTGTCGGTTGTGGAAAAAATATCAATACCTCTCAATGGCCAAACCTCAAATAATAGGAATGGCCTCCTGCCATGTGAAAAATATGATGACATAAGTTATCATACAGATAGTTATAAAGTAAAATATAAGGTCTTGTTGGCATCGTTTTGATGAAGCACAACCTTTACTTCATGTTGTAGTTATTATTAAAGGGAAATGAAACATTCTAAGAAAAATGGGAGACCACCTAGAAGGGTAGGGGGATTTGTTCCTTTGGAGAAAGTATATCTCTTGTAGTAAGCCACGATACCTGGGTGTCTACTTACAGCAACCTAAAGCTGGCTGATTCCATATTCCTATTTCTCTTGGGCGAGGGGGCACCCATCTCACCAATTAAGCGATCGGCATAGGATTTGCTTATATTAACAAACTCATGCTGGATAACCTTAATAAGGTTCTTCTTCGACGTCTCTGCAATAAGGCACTTTATAAGTAACAGATCTACAGTAGAAGGATTATAATTCATTTCGATAAGTAATGGAAGCATCACATCTGTACTTTGTGCAAATATTATTGTGACATTTATTATTTTTATACTATTGCTGAAATGTATTGAAATGGAAACTGAGCATATGGCGTTATTACAACCATTTGGAGCATATACTCTATTATCTTCAAACGAAGAGAATTCTCACCCTTCATTACTTAAAAATTTATATTAGAAGTACAGTACTCATCTTGGACCTATCAATGCCATTTCATTGGCATGGCATAACATTGAATTATGCATTTATTTTGGATAGCGTGGAAGAAGGGATCTTTTAATGGAGTACCCACCACAATTTTGGGTGGTGATTGAGACAATTCCATATGCGTGATGGGGGAATTATGTTTAACGGATAGATACTTTATGAGACTATATTAGAACAGGGAATCCTAGCTCTGAGGTCGGCCTACCCCGGGCTTTAAATAGGGCATAAGTGCTATATAGCAGGGGGGAAAGTTGTCAGATGCGTTTGGAAAAGGGAAAATGAAAATGACTCCTTGCCGGGAATTGGGAAAATACACTTAAGAAGAAAGAGGGAACTTATCTGCGTGAGTGGTTTTCTAGTCAATGATAGAAGGACTAAGGAGAGGGCGACGCCATTTTGTGGGAATTACAGTGTAAGGATCCTTGGGTCCGGATGGAGAACATGTTACATTTTGAGGTATGATGAAAATTGTTTCTTTTGATTTCCAAGAAATGCGTAGCTGCGTGTGGTTTGAAACAGAACCGGTTACATGGAAATTTTTGTTTACAGCCTATGTTTTATGGATTTGGAACCTACAGGAACCCAGATTGGAAAAAAAAAATCTATACTTGATATTATAGCCTACATTTATGTATCGAGGCTGCCACGTGATCTATATTTATATATATGGCTTGTGCTTTTAATTTTGATCCAATCAAGAGCGGAAGGTTATCCCCCATCTTCTTCTGCTCTCCTCATTTCACTTATTGGTTTTTTCGAAACGAACAGCCCACCTCACCTACTAAAGGTGCGATCCAACCAACTACGCTCTCCTGTGAAGAGTAGTGAGTGATCAAAACTCGTTAGGGGAAGAAGGTAATGATAGAGAGAGGTGCTGTTGGCTGGCTCTCTTTGGTCTAGTTTAAGAGCCAGAGGTGAGCATGCTGTGTTGATCCATATTCAACATATCCCACTACTATCTAACTTTACTAGTTGCTGGTAGCATTCCTTTAGTTCAAGATTTCAGGAGTGGGAGTGCACTCTTAGTCAAATCTGATATGACAGGTGTTTTTGTTCAATGCGCACTATCTCCTTATTATAACCGTGCTGGGAACAAAGCTAAAGTAGAACTCGAGCTATGGAATCAAAACCAAGTAATCTACCCCTATGTTTCTCGACCTGCTGAACTTCTATCTTTGGATTCAAATGTGATAGATTTATGCCAAGACTAGACTCATCGTTGGAGTTATTTTCCACTGGCTATAAAATGTTCTGAATTGGTCGGCTAGTTATACCATCTCGTTCCTTATTATGCACATAGTTATGTTCAAGCCATAGGAAAAACCCCACCTTGTATTGAATAACAAGGGCATTTTTGGTCTGTTCACTGCTCAATGAACACCTGCTGTATATATATATATATGAACGCATGCAAAATAAATACTAGACCGGATGTCTGGTGATTGAAGAGAACTAACCATACATTTGGCCGGTAGGGTGCTACGTTCTTCCACCCAAGGCTAAGATTTGTTTCTCTCTCTAATTTTGTATAGAAAATAAATATATAAACCCCATTTTGGTTTTAGTCTGTAGGCATCCTTCATCCACGGTTGGACCCTTATCTTCATCACACAGTTATAGACCTCAAGTTCTTTAAGGGTTTCCATCTAAGCTTGGATCGATTCTCACACACAAGTTTGACCCTGTGTAGGTTATAATGTGTAGGCATTCTTCACCTATGCTTGGCTCTATCTTCCAAAAATGTTGAACTCTATCTTGTAAAAACTAACGCGAGTACTTACTGATCTTCATCCGCTTGGGGCTACCCTAGCATGGGTTCCTATAGTTTAAAATGCTTTGGTTTTTCATGTAAAAGGATATCCCTCGCCTCAGCTTTAAAGATCTGAATCTTCACAATATGAAGATTTCTCCAAGAAAACTAGGTCACTTATTCTTTGATGGTGATTCCAAATTATGCATTGCGCGTTAGGTTGTTTCCTCGCGGGGCTTTTTATAATTATAAGCCTGTTTTTTTCTCGTATTGTGACTTGGATGGAAATTTTACTTTCTTAGGATTTGAGAAAACTATATGCATATGAGCCAATAGCCATTGAACCAATTGAATCATTGGGCGAGAATAAGGTCGCATCTTTAATTTGATTTTCACCAGGTTTATGCAGAAATTTGACCATGTTTGGTTTGGGATAAGCATCTCAGTGGATGTTCACCCTTAGTATTTGAATATGCTTCATCCAGTGCCTGTGATGACACTCAACTCTGTTGCAGGCCATTGTATGCGTCCTTGCACTTACTAACTCTACTCTCTGTGTTTCTGCATTCTAGTTTTTGTGACTTTAGCTAGATATGTGTATATATATGTGTCAATAGCCTTGATTCTATACTACATCCTGTGTTTGGTTCTAGATTCTGAATCTAAATATTGGTTATATGGCTCAGTTCTGATTATGTTGGAGATGCATTCAGCTCTGCCTTGTTGTTTAAAATATTATAGAAATTTTCTGTGAGAGGAAATCCATGATGCCCTGGAAATTTTCTGTGAGAGGAAATCCATTATGGCAACAGAGTTGTTGCTGTAATATCCCTCTCCTATGCCCTGGAATATTTTGTAAGTTTGCATATTATTGTACTTGTCTCGGTGAGGAGCTCAAGGCCAAGGCCCCACCAAGACAACACCGTGTGGTTTTTAAAGGTTAATTGTCTAAGTGAAAATACTTAGATGATAAAAATGCAATGACACAACTTAACAAAGGGCTAACTAATGGATAAAAACTCATCCCAACTCATAACGCCTTAGCAGAATACTCAAACCTAGAAATCGGAACGAGAGGGCTGAGGGGTTAAAGAGAGAACCAATGAGAAAACAATTCAAAGAATTAGAGTTATATAATATATATGAAAGAACATTAAATATAGTGAGAGGACAATTATTCCACAAATGTGTATATTTATATATAACGGTATTATATATAATCTCACACCTCTTATGGTGGAAGGAATGGTGGTAAAGGGCAATTTAGTGAACAATCGTTTCATACATAAGACAAGGTATTATGAATAATGGTGGTAAAGGCCATTATAGTGAACAAACGTTTCATACATAAGAAAAGGTATTATTTATAATGGTGGTAAAGGCCATTATAGTGTACAATTGAAAAGGTAGTATATACAATGGTGGTAAAAGGCATTATAGCGAACAATCGTTACATATGGATAAGCGTTATAGAAAGAATACCAATATCAAATGGAAATATGTCAGAAAAGTCTATTAGGAGATTGGACGCATGTGCTGGAGGTAAATCTTTTGACAGCTAGATTGACGGAGACCTGCCTTAGCAATGGCAGAATTTCTGCCATGATTTCAGAAAAGTTGGGCGCACTTATGGGAGAGAGTCGTTTTCTGTTAGGTTATTTTAGGAGGTTAAAGATAAATGCTGAAGGGGGGTTTTGGGGGTTTTTGACTCTACGCCTTAAGCTTGAAGAGAAATCCGCTGCAAAAGGGTGCCGGTGCTTGAGCTGAATCAGGGAACAGAGATCGATCTCTTCAAAATCGCATGGAGTAAAATGAAGCATGGACGGTGAAACCTGTGATATATTCTTGAACTAGCAGGAGGATGTTAGATGCAGGTTTACCGAGCTTATGTCTTGAAGTTGGTTACACAGCATCTCAACAATTTGCAGAGATAAGTACTCGCTGAGTTGTTTAACAATAGCATCAATAAAACAAAAATACTATGCATGCATGTTAAATAAAAGGATATGCATTCTTTCTCCATGTAATTTAGATCGTAGCTCTGGTGATAGGGGACTGTTAGTTACATGCATATATAGATAAGCATACCCCGTGGTTATGGATCAAATCTATGGGAGGTCGGAAAGTTCATACCACTAGCATTTTTCTTATGACATGAAAGCCATATTTTTTTTATATATATGTATTCTGGAAATTGTTAAAACCCCGTTATTATTTTTGTAGATCGGTTATGGATCTTCAACATGACTCCAGGAATTTGCAATTCCTTTCTTTTCGATTTCCAGATCCTTCACTCTTTTGGGCCAGACCTGCCTTGATTACTACAGCGCCCCCTTTAGATGATATACATGGTTGTGCGTCTGGAATTTTGTTTGATAGCTACATCTGTACTAGGTTTGATTTCATTTGACTGGTTTGTAGTTTCACCTTGAATTAGTGCCACGTCTGTGTTTTGAGTGATTATGCTCTGCAACCAAATGAACTTATGCAGTCATCATATAGAATGCTTATAAGAAAGCTTATATCCAGAGAATGGAGTGATGCAGTGCTTAGATTATTTTGTATTTGCATTCCTACAATCTGCATGCGACTGCCATAATATTTTGCAAAGATCCCCATATGCCCGAGTTTCTCTGCTACCTGGTGCATGGCTGAGTTCCTTGCTTCTATTTTTTTTTTTTGGATTTCTAGTGAATGAAATGAGATCTATATAAAAAAAATTGATGTTGTGCATACTTATATTTTACATTACTAGTGAATACAATTCAAATCAAACCCAGAGCCCGCTTTCAATTGCTCGATACTGTCCCAGCATAACTTGTTCCTCCTCCAACACAAAGATTACCTGGATTAGACGAACAGTGCGAGCTTGTTGGCTTTCTGGGTCACAGAGAAAAATTCAGTTGTTAGTCAAAACCTCGCATTTCAACCTCGCTCTGATACCATATGTAAAATATAGGTATGCACAACATCAATTTTTTTTATATAGATCTCATTTCATTCACTCGAAATCCAAAAAAAAAAAACAGGTGACTTGAATCTCTTTTCATTTCTTTAGCCGTATAGCTTGACAACTGCGTGTGATTTTTCCTTGAACTGACACTACATTGGCTTATATAGTGAGAGTTAGATCCCATTCACCTGCAGTTGTGGTCTAAAGTGTATTGTTTGGGTTTTGTATTATCATTTTACCTCGGCTATTTCATGGATGGTGTGATTAGCTTAGAGGTTGAAAATCCCTGAGTTCATTGCTTGGGTTTTGCATTATCATTTTACCTTGGATGATGCCATTACCAAAAGGACTGAAAATCGCTGAGTATAATTGCTAGTTTTGCATTTATTTTACTTCGTTCTCTTTTTTAGGACATGAATGCCCAAATCATTGAAAAATCACTGAGTGTAATTGTTGGGTCTGCATTTAACATTCCCTTTCTTTATAATGCGATTTCAAAAGGATTTAAAGGTTGCTGGTATATTATTTTTCGTTTCAAGTTTACATTGGTCTTGCTACCTTGGATTTTGTGGGAGATACAATTTGCCAAAAATTTATAAAAAATGGATGAGTATATTTTTTTGCTGGGTTTTCTTTTTGATTTAGAGTATGTGGGAATTGAGTTTAATACTCAGCATCGACCATCTAGATCTGGGAATAGCTATGTAAGATCATTGGAAAGAAGTATGTAAGAATGCTGGTTTATTATAATGCATTTTGATTTTTTTTACATTTGTCATGTTTACCTTGGTTTCCTAGATTTATAGATCGCTGGTATACTATATTGTGTTTTGGGTTTTTCATTGGTCATGTTTAAACTTTGATTTCCTTGGAGATGTAATGTACCAAGAGATTTAAAGATTGCTGGTATAATATATTTTTGTTTCAAGTTTTACATTGGTATTTTTCTGGGAGATGTTATTTGCCAAAATATTTAAAAATGGATGAGTATATTTTTTTTTTTGCTGGGTTTTCTTTCTATTTGATTTAGAGTTGAGTTAATACTAACATCAACCATCTAAATCTAGAAATAGGTACGTAAGATAACTGTAAAGGGGTATGTAAGATAGCTGGTATATTATATTGAATGTTGCTGGTGAAAGATGTTTGAATTGGTTAACATTGGTGGGATTCACGGTTTGAATTCTTAACAAATTGTAATTGTGGTAAATGTGTTATATTATAGATTGAACGTTGTTGCTAGAAAATTGTTTTATCGATAAGTAACTGGGATTTATATATATGGACATCATGACATGGAGAGCTAACCTCATATTTTTGAATTGCTGGAAACTAGTTGAGCTAGATTACTAATATTGTTCAACATCGGTCTCTCATTAACCAGGAAGAGTGATTCGAAAGGCAAAGCTCCTTTAGGGATCACCTTATCATTTGTAAAAGCTGCAACCATTTCATTAAAATGTTTCTTGAAATTGAAAATCATTTAGTTACTATGGAATCGATTTAATTACTATGCATCGTAGGTAATTATTTATTAAGCGGCAACCATTTCATGGTTTTGGAATTTAATGGAATTGATTTAATTATTGTGCATGACAAATAATTGTTTATTGAGGAATAACAATTTCATTAAACCTTTTCTGGGAATTGAATATTGTTTAGTTACTATGGAATTGATTTAATTACTATGCGTTACAAGTAATTACTCATTCAGCATTAAAGGTTTTTCTTAGAATTGCATATTGTTTAGTTACTATGGAATCGATTTAATTACTGTGCATCGCAGGTAATTATTTATTGAGCGGCAACCATTTCATGGTTTTGGAATTTAATGGAATTGATTTAATTATTGTGCATGACAAATAATTGTTTATTGAGCAGTAACAATTTCATTAAACATTTTCTAGGAATTGAATATTGTTTAGTTACTATGGAATTGATTTAATTACTGTGCGTTACAGGTAATTACTCATTCAGCATTAAAGGTTTTTCTTAGAATTGCATATTGTTTAGTTACTATGGAATAGAGCTAGAGTCTTTATTTTTAGGCATCTATTGCTTTATTATTCTATTTGGATAACTCCCTAAATGAAGATAGAGCAAGTCTTTGCTACAATGAAGACGAATGTATAAAGGTTATAAATATTTGCATCTTAAATCATATATCCACCACAAGCCTAGCTATATGGAAGGTTCGATAATAGGATTTAATGAATAACAATATGTCTACCTTGACGTGGCATAGCATGTAAGTTTAACGATCAGCTTATTTTGGTTATGTATTAGAAGTTGATGATGTTATAATGAATTGTTATGTTTCGGATGTATCTTTACACATGCACCTATATTTTATCGGTCAGGTTGTTTTTTTAGAAGTAATAAATTTGTATAATCCGATTGTTCGTAAACTAACGGTGGATGTTGTCTACATAATAACCTTGGAGGCTTCACCGATATTATGACAATTGCTACAATTGACATGCATTATCATATAGAAATATGCCTAAGTATGTAAGTTGTGCTCAAAAGGGTAAGGAATGACTTTTTGTATGGTTTACAAGGTTACATGATTCATGAATGAATGCAACTAGGAAACTATGATAGTTGATTATTTGGGTTATCCACAATATGATAAACTGACACCCATAGAGTGCTTGCAGGCATGGGAAATTATGGCCATGAGAAAAGGCTAAAACTCCAGGACTATGATGAGTTAAATATCATGTGTATAAAGTTATCACCAGAAGAGGGAGTGGTGATGGAGGTAGTGGTTAAAATCTACCTTGTTTTCCCCTGGGCCAGCGAGGGACCATTATGCATTCTGGGGATGCCTAGATGTAAGACATGTGGTTAAGACTCGTTCCGTACACATTAGAGGACTGTCACATGAGTTGGGGGACTCTGTGAAGAGAATAACCTCTAGGCGCTGTGGAGGTGTGCGAGAACGGAGTGCCTCAGCTTGGTGAAGCACCCTGAAGAGCACAAAAAGGAGATACCGCTCAGAGGGGTACGGGGTATCGTGCTTGTATTGGGTGGCTTGAATTGGCACTTGGTGTGCTGGGATGAAGGAACATCCAGAGAAAGAATAATGACAAGCACCCTGAATAGCACATAGGAGATACACTAAGGGTTGGTATCCTTCTTGTGTTGGGTGGATTGAATTGGTACTTGGAGTACTGTTGGCACTTGATGTGCTGGGATGGAGGACATCCAAAGAAAGGAACAATGTGGAAAAAGGTATGTGCATTGAAGGTAAACTTGTACCGATGAGGTAATATGTTGATTGACATTATTGATATAATGGGATTTCAATGCTTGTAGTCATGTTTTTATAGATGTATCAATTGCATTATGGAAAATAATTGCGTATTATGGCACCAATGAACAAAAAAAAAAATGCAGATTATTACAATGCAAGAGAATCTATGACTTTTGTTTAAGTTGAATTGTAATTTGGATATGGATTACTGGAAAGGACTGAATTGTAGTTATGATGCTGCAAAAGACTTGCTAATTATGTTTCATGATGAATTGACTCTTACCTATGAAAAATTTGGGTAGACCTGATTTTATGTTACAGGAAAAATGCAGGTCATACAAACCTACAAAGATCAGAAAATAAAATCAAATAGATCCGAGCAAGGCAAGATGACTCCAAAGAAGAATAAAAGTTTTGTCAAAGAAATAAGAAACATCGAGGACGGTGTTCTTTCTTTTGGGGGGAAGGATGTAATATCCCTCTCCTATGCCCTGGAATATTTTGTAATTTTGCATATTATTGTACTTGTCTCGGTGAGGAGCTCAAGGCCAAGGCCCCACCAAGACAACACCGTGTGGTTTTTAAAGGTTAACTGTCTAAGTGAAAATACTTAGATGATAAAAATGCAATGACACAACTTAACAAAGGGCTAACTAATGGATAAAAACTCATCCCAACTCATAACACCTTAGTAGAATACTCAATCCTAGAAATCGGAACGAGAGCACTGAGGGGTTAAAGAGAGAACCAATGATAAAACAATTCAAAGAATTAGAGTTATATAATATATATGAAAGAACATTAAATATAGTGAGAGGACAATTATTCCACAAATGTGTATATTTATATATAACGGTATTATATATAATCTCACACCTCTTATGGTGGAAGGAATGGTGGTAAAGGGCAATTTAGTGAACAATCGTTTCATACATAAGACAAGGTATTATAAATAATGGTGGTAAAGGCCATTATAGTGAACAAATGTTTCATACATAAGAAAAGGTATTATTTATAATGGTGGTAAAGGCCATTATAGTGTACAATTGAAAAGGTAGTATATACAATGGTGGTAAAAGGCATTATAGCGAACAATCGTTACATATGGATAAGCGTTATAGAAAGAATACCAATATCAAATGGAAATATGTCAGAAAAGTATATTAGGAGATTGGACACATGTGCTGGAGGCAAATCTTTTGACAGCTAGATTGACGGAGACCTTCCTTAGCAATGGTAGAGTTTCTGCCATGATTTCAGAAAAGTTGGGCGCACTTCTGGGAGAGAGTCGTTTTTTGTTAGGTTATTTTAGGAGGTTAAAGATAAACGCTGAAGGGGGATTTTTGGGGTTTTTGACTCTACGCCTTAAGCTTGAAGAGAAATCCACTGCAAAAAGGCGCCGGTGCTTGAGCTGAATCAGGGAACAGAGATCGATCTCTTCAAAACCGCGTGGAGTAAAATGAAGCATGGACGGTGAAACCTGTGATATATTCTTGAACTAGCAGGAGGATGTTAGATGTAGGTTTACCAAGCTTATGTCTTGAAGTTGATTACACAGCATCTCGGCAATTTGCAGAGATAAGTACTCGCTGAGCTGTTTAACAATAGCATCAATAAAACAAAAATACTATGCATGCATGTTAAATAAAAGGATATGCATTCTTTCTCCATGTAATTTAGATCGTAGCTCTGGTGATAGGGGACTGTTAGTTACATGCATATATAGATAAGCATAGCCCATGGTTATGGATCAAATCTATGGGAGGTCGAAAAGGTCATACCACTAGCAGTTTTCTTATGACATGAAATCCATATTTTTTTTATATATATGTATTCTGGAATTTGTTAAAACCCCGTTATTATTTTTGTAGATCGGTTATCGATATTCAACATGACTCTAGGCGTTTGCAATTCCTTCCTTTTCAATTTGCAGATCCTTCACTCTTTTGGGCCAGACCCGCCTTGATTACTACAGCGCCCCCTTTAGATGATATACATGGTTGTGCGTCTGGAATTTTGTCTGATAGCTACATTTGTACTCGGTTTGATTTCATTTGACTGGTTTGTAGTTTCATCTTGAATTAGTGCCACGTCTGTGTTTTGAGTGATTACGCTCTGCAACCAAGTGAACTTATGCAGTCATCATATAGAATGCTTATAAGAAAGCTTAGATCCAGGGAATGGAGTGATGCAATGCTTAGATTATTTTGTATTTGCATTCCTACAATCTGCATACGACTGCCATAATATTTTGCAAAGATCCCCATATGGCTGAGTTTCTCTGCTACCCGGTGCATGGTTGAGTTCCTTGCTTCTAATTTTTTTTTTTTACCTAATACATGGCTGAGTTTCAATATTGCGTGAGTAACCTTGCAGATTGCCGAGTTTACTCCCATAACGACTAGGCATAAATTTGTTTAACAAGGAGTCTACAGTGCTGATGTGTTATCCTTATTATCTTATATTTGTTAAAAAACCACATATGCTATGTATTAGCAGCATCCCATTCAAGGTACGGCATCATTTTAATGGCTTGATTATTTGTTTTTTTTTATTTGATAAATGGTCTTTATTGTAAGAAAGGGGAACCCACTTGGCTATGGAAAACGAACTACTTTAATAGCCTACCATTATCTGCAAATAGCCTGAATGGCCAAGAAGTGAAAGGATATAATCATATGTTAGTAGGGTATATATTTTTAAGATGATAGTGATGAATATAAGTAGTAATATATGTAAAGATATTCTACTATGATAGCATAAGCATTTGCTGAAAAGAAAAGAAAGTAAAAATGCTTAGTTAATATGTAAAGATATATCCATGTGATAGTATGGGTATGAATGTAATGTAGTAATACATGCAAGGATATGGCATATATATTTGCCGTAAAGAAAATAAAATGCTTATTAAGAGGTGTAAGGATATATTCATAGGTTAGTGTGAATATATATATTTTTGTCACGAAAGTGTTTAAAAATTTAAACACTTAGATATATCTTTATATTATTCTGGATATATCATAAAATAGAAGTGATAATTTTATTTTAAACACTTGAAAGATATATCTTTATGTTAATATGTTTATATCATGAAATAGAAGTGATGATTATATTTTTAAACACTTAAAGATATATCCTTATGTTAACATGGATAAATCATAAAATGGAAGTCATAATTTTATTTCAAGAAACCCACCTATTAGGGTATTTAATTGTTGTTCATCATATGCCAAAGGGGTTGTTAATAAATTCTTCTCTGAGCTGATTATAAGGGTCCTAAATAAGGCTGTTGAGTTACAAGTGTCTCTCTGCGTAGAACCTTGAGGAAGGATAAAACCGGCCATGAATGAGCCGTAATTTTTGTAAGCACTCTATTTTGATAAGAAATAAAAAGAACAAATAAATTGGTGGATGTAGCCTCGTGGACGAGGTGAACCACATGAACATGGTTGTCTCGTTCTTGTATTATTATGATGTGCATGCTTATTTCTTTTAAATGATGACGCTGTTATGGATGCAGTATAAATGCTTTAATTGATGAAAATATTACCTAATTTTTATTTTTTTATTTTTGCAGACTTTTTGAATGGTTTGTAACTTTAAGGTATCAGGGGTATTTTACAGTTGCCGATTGGAAGGTTGTATGATGTTGCCACTGGAAGGTAGTATGGCAACTCAGATGTTGTGGATTGTAACAAATTATTGGGAAATAATACACGATGAAACAATTTGGTGGACGTAGCCCCGAGTTGGGGTGAACCACATACATCGGTGCCGCTATGGTATTGTGTCTATATGTTTACTTTTTTGTTTTATTATTCTGTGTACTGATCATGGCTATTATATGCTCATTCATCCTTTTATTGTTCTGTGAACTCTTCATGGTTGTTCTACAATCTTGTAAATGGATAAATACTAAAGGAATAGTAATGAAGTCATTGGTAGCATAATGATTTTCTTGAGAACACCATAGTATGGTTTAAGGGAACTGAAATGAGGAAATGCTTGCAGGATTATGAATAAGAGCAAAATGTGAGAATCTTCAATAATTTCATCAAGATATTTCCATCAATAAATTTACTATGTTGTGGATTAAAGATTTGGTAAAAGCATGCTATGGATAGATAATGAAGTGTACACCTTAAGTTTCATCAGATGGAGATAAATAATAAATAGTCGATAATTAGAATACCTTGCTTGGAGAAATAACAATTCTCTAACTTTGTAACACTGATGATAGCTTATTATGGTCTTGAACTTTTGTGTTGTAGAGGGGTTTATCTTGTGTATTCCATATGACCATGATATACTTGGCTTTGTGTATTTTTGCTGCATCTCATCGTGCGTACCTCGCTATATTTAACTGGTGTTAAGGATTGATAAGGCTGACTCTATTGCTTTTGACTTAGTTTATTTCGAATAGTAAGCTTCCTCTGATGACCAATGCCCTTTCAGTGGATGTTTTACTTTCTTCATGGTATTTTTCTATACATACGATCCTATTGTGCGAATGGAAGGTAATATTGTAAAAGATAATAAAAATGTTACTGTTAACTTAATATCTATGGTATGCACAGTAAGTCATTTTCAGCACGATGAAGTTGACAAGTTGCACAGTACATTAAAGGGAATTCTCAAAGGATTACTTTACAATGAACATGGTTTTGAATTATTGGTTATGGAATTTCTTGTAAAGTTTACCGCTAGCAGGTTGGACCCCTTTAGTAATAAAGAAACAAACAAACTTTACATTTCCAGCTCATATTGGCATCAAGGGCTAAGAGGGTCATTACAAATAATCTTTTAATCCTTAGAGTAGGAAACAAACATGCAAACACATTTAAAAACAAATGTTGGAACATAGAGGTTGTGAAGTCCTTTGTCTGTTAGAGTTTACACCCCTAAGGGTTAAACAAAAATCCCCAGTAACTTATCTTGTAAGAATGCGGAAGCATGAAATTTCTTCATGGCTGCAAAACCCATCCAAGAGCCACCTACATCAAGCAAACCCAGGTCAGTTAGTGACCGAGTATAACTAAATAAAAACTAGAAAATAAACAGAGCAAGGATTCATATTTTTACCTTGGCGATCTAAGACGCGGGCCTAGAAGGAGATGACCCTATTTCCATCCTCATCAAATCTTCTAAACATACCACCACCATCCACAGTGAGAACCCTCATAATAATTATAAATATAATTGAACAATGTAAAACAATTTATAGTTTCCATTACCTTGTTTGAATTGCAAATAGGGCCAAGGGTTGGCTCTTCTTGGACACCCTTATCCCTCCTATTCCTACAAGAAATAATTTAGGCATCAATATTTACGAACGAGATTTCATAAAATATAATAACACATGTTTTGCAAAGTTAAGAGGTTGTTTATTTACCTGGTATAAGGAAGTTCAAGGCTGACGAAGCTGGTGGGGTTTGATTTGAAACAACCAGAAAACCATGGCTTTTGGAGGTCATTACTTCGAAGAATACCTCCTTTACACCTTGGGAATCAACTAGGAAGAATTCCATTAACAACCAACAAGTTTTACACCAAGAACCTTACAAAATCACCATGGCAAGGCAAAGCCTTTGCTCCCAAAGCTTACAGACCGAATAACCACAACAATGAATGGTTTAGAGAAGAACATTGACACATTAAACCCTAAACAAAACCATTGCAATCATCATGTACAAGTGGACGACAAATATTCATTCTCAAGCAATCCTTAAAGGCCTCGATGCACTGTCAACTCACAACGAGGGAATCACTTTAATTCTAAAGTCAACCAAAGTACAAAACATTATAACCATTATATCACATGGCTGAATGTTATCATAACATATCAATCATTGCTTTGAAACAATGTCTAACTATGGTATAAACCCCATAGCCCATAGTGTATAAACATATAAATCAATACATTAAACCATGTTGTGTTAACCCTTGCACATTAGGACCAAGGTTATACCTTGCCTCCTTTATAATTTTATATGTTATAACCTAGCGCTTTAGGACCAAGGTTATACCTTGGGTCCTATAAGGTTTAATACATTTAAATAATGGGATCAAGACTATACCCATAGTTTCCCAAATATTGTCATATGCAATTAAAAAAATAATTCAATGAAAATTGAAGACCAAGTCTTATCCTTAGGGCTAAGCAAGCCTTAGCAAACTTACTAACAAGATACATATAAAAGGAATAAAACATCACCTTCAGGTATGGCGACAAGATGCCATTATCTTTGTAAACATCCACAGTTTGTGCAACGTGTTGAAGAGTAGTTTATAATTTTTCTAAGAGACTATATAAAGAAACAACATATTTCTCATGCTATAGTAACTATTGCATGCTTGGAACATAAAAATATTTATTACATAGTTATATGTGTAACATTTTTTTAATTTTTATATATGGATTTCAAAGGTTCATAACAATACTCCGTGTGAACATTTGAGCAATACTCTTTAAATGATTTAGTCATTTTATTTCCAATAACCTTTTCTACCAACACCTCCTAAACTTATTTCGATTTCTAATTATATTTTGTTTTTCCAAATTTACTGGTTTTTTTCTCATTTGCCTTTCCATAACCCAAACTATATTTTTATTAAGAATTATTTGTATGAACCTTGCATGGCCTATAACTTTTATACTTCAGTTTCGTAGAAGTTCCTATACTTCGGATTCTTAGAAGTTTTCATAATATATCTTTCCTAGACATATTGTTTATATACTCCACAAACACTTCTTCCTTTGGATTGACATCGCTAAGTATCTTTTTGATAATTGTCGTTTACTCATATGTATTTTCTATGCATCTCTTATATAATTCACAAATACTAAGCTTCCTCACATGCTTTGCAATTAACAAAATTACAAGGTCAATTCATTGAGAGATATTTCAAACACATTAATTGTGTTGAGAGGGGCATCCTACAATCCAGTTGGGGATGTGTAGCTCTTTATGTACTTATAACTCGCTAAAAAAAATAAAAGATAAACAAATATTCAATATATCAAACAAATTGTGGGTTTTGTAAAAACATAATAAAAAAATTAAGCCAATTTTAAATTCTTATATGAAGTCGGTTCACGTTCAACACCCTTAATCTTTAATTTTAAACTAACTAAATCATATAAACTTTTTCTTTAAAAAAATTGCATAAACTTTCTTTCTCCCAAAAAAAATCTTACGCTATTAAACACAATTAGTGTTATTTTTTTCTTCATGATTAATGTGACGATTTCGGTTAACCCAAATTAAAAATGAAATATTAACCGAGACCAAATCTGTATTATTACAATTACAATCTATTCATTTATGTTCTTATTAATTGTTTAGCAAAATTAAATTTCCATGGACCACAATCTTTGTTTTGACTTTCGTTTAAAAGAAAAGAGACTTCAGTGTTAAGTTTAAAAAAATAATATTAAATCAAGTTTTTAAATCTAATATTCTTCTTTAAGTTTAATATTCACTTCATATGGTTTCATTAGAGGATGTGTAACTCCTTAGTGGCTTATAATGGACTCACACAGAAATAAAATATCAAAACATAATAAAAATAAAGCCAATTATAAATTCATATATAAAGAGTGTTGAGGTTCACATTTCATTAACATGTTTAACCTTTCATTTTAAAACTAACTAAATCACATAAAAGTTTTCTTAAAAAAAAATTGCATAAACTTTCTTTTTGATAAAGAAATATCATGGTATTAAATGCAATTATTATTATCTTTTTCTTCATGATTAATGTGATAATTTGAGTTAAACCAAATTAAAATAAAATATTAACACAAAAAATTTGTATTATCACAATTACAATCTATCCATTGTTATTATTAATTATTTCCCCAAAAAAAATTTGCATCAACCACAACCTTTGTTTTATCATTCCTTTAAAACATAAAACTCTTACAGTATTAAGTTTTTATATTAAGTTTAAAAACTTAATATTAAATCAAATTTTTAAATCTAATATTATTCTTTGAGTTTAATATTAACTTCATATGGTTCCATATTATTCATTTACCAAAAATGTTTATGTAATAATTATAATATGGTTTAAAACGTTTCAGATGGTTAAAGAGTAAGCAAACTATGGTTTCATAACATTTGCTTTTAAGGAAGACAATATTTGTTTTTAAATCTATTATTAATTATATTCTTGCTATGGTAAACACTATGTTATGTTTTATGCATAATTTTGTTTGCTTTGAAAAAACTTGATGTGTTTTTAAGACAATGTTGTTTTCTTTTTTCAATAAATTCAGTGTTTGTTTTTTACATAGTTGTTAGGTTTTTTTTTTCTCACATCATTAATAAGGTTATGCTCTTATTTCCAAAGATTGTCATTTTCACATTATAACATTTTAAAAACTAACATTGCATTAAAAATGTAACGCTCCCAAACTTCTCCAAGTCCAGTGACGAACACAATTTTATTTTTATTTTTAATACCATATGTCCCTTGTTGAACAACATAAAATGACATCACATAATGTACAAAACAAAGAATAATAAAATATCTACTTAATAAATAGATTATTTAAAATCATGCAAAATTAATTGATTATAAATATAAAGTAAATATTTTTAAAAATAATATGTAACACTTGATTAATAGCTAACTCTATTTTATTATTAATTATAAAGATTATAAGATTACCGTAAATCTATATATCATATCACAAGAAAAATATACCAATTTCCATAATACTCATTTAACACTTAACCTTGCATACAACATAAACCTCCTATTTTAGAAGCACCCTATATATTATACCATCAAAATAGAAATATACTAAAAGTCATGAACTTATAATTTCAGAATAGAAATAAACCAAAGTTTCATAAACTTTATATATATAAATTCAGAATAGAAATAACTAAAAATCATAATCTTTTTTTTTTATAAATTTAAAATAGAAATAAACTAAAGTTTCATAAACTTTATATATATAAATTCAGAATGGAAATATCCTAAAAAGCCATGAATGCTATGTATAATTTTCAGAATAGGATTATACTAAAAACTGTTAACTTTGAGATAGGAGTTCTGAATAATTTAAAAAGTAACTTTCCTAAATACAGCTTAAAAAGTAACTTTCCTAAAAGCAGTATATGTATATAGAAATAAAGTGTTTCCACTTAATGCTTCTGAACAAATATAACACCCTTCAATTTCCCCATAGTATGTATATGTATTTTCCTATTTAGTATCCCTGTAATATTCATTTTTCCTATATATTACTTTTTCTCTCATTTTCACGTTTACAATTTTGATGTCATAAATGTGATTTGTCACTTGGGTACCCATTTAATGGAGCCTGTCATTTGAATACATGTTGACCTTTAATTTAAACTCCATAATCATTGAAATAATAGGAGATGAGACGATTCCAGGCACTCCCATGACATAGATAATCGTGGCAATGTGATAAAGCCTTCTAAGGTGTTGTGATTGAAACCTCACCCAAGAATTCTTAATTTTATATTTCAATTTAAACAGTTCAAAGACTCTCTCATCAGTAGCAATCAAAGGAATTGAATCCCTGCCAGGAGCGTATCTCTGCCTAAGTAAATGGAGGTGTTGTGGTTCAAATTCAAAATAATTGTAACACGATTGAGAACAGAATGTAATAGACTAGTAATTTTTTTATTTTTTTTTGCAACGATCCAATTTATAGCCAAACAGTGATGGCATATCTCTACCCTGTCGTTCTGAAAAAAAATAATGTGGATCAATACAGCGATAACAACCATTACACAGCAGAAAATAAAAATTGTTTTAAAGAGGAAAAGATTTCAGACAATGGGAACATTCAACATACAAATCAGCATGAGATCATGATACGTAGGAACAAGTAGAACAGTTAATTTTTATGCCAACGACATTAAATTTGAGTCAACGCTCATTCTTAATTTTTAATGCAAGAAAGCAAAATTAAAAGATATATGTCCTTGTCGTCTTCAGTAACCAGGATTTATAGTCAGGCAAAAATGGCATGATCTAAAATTTGACTTAGAAGATATAGATAAGGCTCTAGAAAACAAATGCCGATATATAATCCTCTGAAACAATTAGGTCCTTACAAAACTTCAAGGTCCGAAAACTAAGGAGCAAGGACTTGCTACGAATATCGAGGGTTCAAGGCGATTTAAACAGAAAACTCTTTAAAATACCAAAACGTCAAGATCATGCATAATGGAAAAATTAAAGCAATGCAACGGCGAACCTTTTGCAGAAGAGAAATCTCTGTAAATAATGCATACTAAAAACATTAGCAATGTAAACGTAGTAACAAAGGAAAACCTAGATGCAGAGCCTAACTCCCATGTGCATAACACACAGACAAGTATTCTACATTCCCAGAAGTGAACTACTCCAGATCCCAAATCCAAAAGCGGAAGATAATGGACAAATAAAAAAACACATTCATAAAATGGATAAATCACATCGCAGTCATATAATGGACAATCAAAACGCATGCATATAATGCAAATCTAATCTCCAATTTCTGAGCGAACACACAGGAATATAAGCACTATACATACATCAATAAATACTTTCCAGATCCGGATTACAAGCATAAATATAAATCCAGATCTCATGATAAAATACAACAATTTAACAATCTATAAAAACCTGAGTTTCGTTGTGCCGGTTGGTTCTTTCCGAGGTTGCCGCACCACGAACTTTGTCAGGTTCCCACGAACGACGATTAGTTCCCAATCACCAGAGATCCACCGGTTGACCTCCCTACCATTCCAATGGGTACTCTTCTTCCCCAAGGACCCCCGAGCTGAATGGGGTTGCAGGAAGAAGTACCCAAGCATGATCAAGTGTGTAGAATCTCTCTAAGGGCCTCCCAACCCTGTTCACACCTGATAAGCCAAACTCTCTAAAGCCACCATCCACTTCTCTATTCTCTCATCCGTCCAACATTAGGGTAAAAAGCTCCCTCTACTCAAACCCTACTTCTTTATTTATATCATTTTGCATTATTATTTTATTTATTCTTATTTTTAAATTCTTTTTATTTTATTTGCAATGTGCTTAATTTATGATTTCTTTATTTTAAGAGTTCCTATATTTCATTCCTAGATTTTTGCTTGATTTGCTATTTTTGTGTGTGTGCAATGTGTTAAGATTTAGAATCTTCTTTTATTTTTATTTATTTTTATTATTATTATTATTATTTTTTTATTTTTTTTTATTTTTTTTTCTAAGGTTGTACTTTCCATTACTTTACTTCTAAGTCATGAATTTTAGTTATTACATATTTACAACCTTAGAGTTTAATAGTTTCTTTTGTTTCTCCAGGCGACATCAAGGGTGCCATGATCGTCTTCATGCCCTTCAAATGTCCCACTTTCCGTGGCGGGGAGTTAGTGCGATGGATGAGACCACGTTAACTCAGTCCAATCCACGCTGTAGAGAGACTCATGGCTACTGAGGAATAAGGTCGACACCTCATTGCGCGCCCCTCAGTTAATCCTCGTGAGTGACCGAGTCCGCGGCCTACCCTCACGGCAACATGTCTCTTGCAGGTAAAAGACTCTCTCGCTTTTTAACCTGCCACATGGAAAATATGTGCTAACCATACGGGTACTTTCTTCCGTGCAACCCCATCATCCTTTGTGGATCGATTGGGAACCAAGATCATGTGCCTGCACACATGAAAACAATGTGCATTAATCGCACTACACAATTTAATCAAAATATTATTAAAATAAATTGTATCACCTGATATCCTGTTCATACTCAAACTGAAATTCATGTGGCATTGACACCAGCTTGTGTCATTGCGCAGTTGGGTCCCTGTCACACTTAGAAAACTGTCAAAGCATCTACCCATATATCGTAAGAAATGAAAATTGTTCATATATTTCATTCACACATTTTAAGATCATCATATCTCATTATATAAATCTATATACCTATCTCCATTCATTCATAAGCAATCATTGTGACATAACAATTAATACATATATATGTCGTTTTAATTCATCATATTAAACTGGGCCATTTGTACTCAAAATGCCCTGAAACCATAACATATTTTAACACTGAATAGTCTGTCCAACAAGGCAGTACAATGTTGCATTACAAAATTTCATTTATCCAGGAGTACCCAAATGTATCAACATAATCAAAACATATAATTCAAAATTTAATCGGGTCATTTGCGATAAAATGCCCTCAATAATAATATAGTCGAACAATAAAAGAGTCTAACAAAATGGGGCACTACATACACCCCCTCTTCAAGAAAATTCGTCCCGAAGTTTTCAAAACAAGTAAGGAAACTGCTGGTGCATTTCGGATGCATCCTCCCAAGTAGCTGAGTTAGAACTGTAGTTATCCCATTGGACCTTTACCTGATCGACTAATCGACGCCGAAGCTGTCGAGTTCATCAGTCCAGTATACGGATCGGTTCGGCCTTCAAGACCCCATCGTCCGATATCTGCAAGTTACTCAAATTTATAATATGAGAAGGATCTGAAATATAATGACGCAAAATAGAAACATGAAAAACATCATGCATAGGACTCAACGATGATGGCAATGCAAGACGATAGGCAACCGGTCCCAACTTCTCGAGTATCACAAACGGTCCTACAAATCGCGGTGATAATTTAGCTCCCTTCCCAAATTTAATGGAGCTCTTTTGTGGCCTAACCCGAAGGAATACCTTATCACCTACTTCATAACTCCTATCGGTTCTACGTGCATCAGCATAGCTCTTTTGTCTATCCTGTGCTTCCTTCAACCGTGCACAAATAGTTGTCATCTGTTCTTCCATTTCTTGAATCAACTCTGGTCCTACAAGGACTCTATCTTCCAAGCGATCCCAACTCAATGGGGTTCTACATGGCCTCCCATATAAGAATTCAAACGGTGCCATCTTAATAGAGCTTTGATAACTGTTGTTGTAGGCAAACTCAACCAAAGGTAGATATTCCTCCCAACGCTTTTGTTGATCCATCACATACATACGTAACATGTCTTCCAAGACTTGGTTCACCCTTTCGGTCTGGCCATCTATCTCAGGGTGATATGATGTACTAAAATTTAGCCTTGTCCCCAAAGCAGCTTGGAAACTTGTCCAAAACCTTCCAGTGAATACTAGCCCTCTATCTGAAATTATCTTGCGAGGTACACCATGTAACCTCACAATTTCATTTATAAATACTCTTGCAATCTCTGGTGCTTGATAGGTAGTCTTTACAGGTATAAAATGCGCACTCTTAGTTAAAGTATCTACGACCACAAAAATAGAGTCATGTCTTCTTGCAGTCATTGGTAACCCAACAATAAAATCCATTGATATAACCTCCCATTTCGATTCCGGGATTACATGTGGTTGTAGTAATCCCGCGGGATGCCTATGCTCAGCCTTGACTAGTTGACACTCTAGGCACCTTGCCACAAAGCTAACGACATCCTTCTTCATTCCACTCCAATAAAATAATGGTTTTAAATATGCATACATATTCTTAACACCAGGATGTGCCATATACACAGCCCTGTGAGCTTCTGACAAGATCAAATTTCGAACTTCTTCATTAAATGGTACATAAATTCTCTTGTTATATCGTAATAATCCATCTTCCTCAAACACATACCCTTCATACTTTGGGTTCTTCGATACCTCATTTTCTAACTCGGTCTTAACCTCTCTATACCACTCATCTTCCAATTGTAATTTCAATATCTTTTCCCGTAAATTTGTTTTTAAGGGCACTAGGGAAAAGATACGAGGCCTTCGACTTAGAGCATTCGCCACCTTATTCATCGTCCCCTTGATGTACGATATTTCAAAATCATATTCGCTCATTAATTCAGACCACCTCCTCTGTCTAGCATTGAGGTCGCTTTGGGTAAAAATATATTGTAACCCATGGTGATCTGTCTTTAACTCAAATTTCCTTCCTACCAGATAGTGTCTCCATAAACGCAAAGCATAAACCATAGCAGCAAGCTCTAAATCATGCGTTGCGTAGTTCTCCTCATGAGTTCTAAGTTTCCTTGAAGAGTAAGCTATCACCCTACCTTCTTGCATCAAAACACCTCCTAGACCTTCTTTCGAAGCATCAGTACATACTAAGAAGTCCTTATCCATATCCGGTACCTTAAGAACTGGAGCCGTCGTCAACAACTGCTTAAGTTGTGCGAATGCCTCCTCACATCGTTCTTTCCATATGAATTTCTTGTTCTTCTTTTGTAACTCTATAATTGGGCTTGCAATTTTTGAGAATCCTTCTACAAATCTTCTATAATACCCTGCTAATCCCATAAAACTGCGCACCTCATGCACATTTTTCAGTGCTGGCCATTCAAGAATGGCCTCAATCTTTGCGAGATCCACCGCTATACCATCCCCAGTTATAACATGTCCTAAATAATGAATCTCCTCCTGGAAGAAGGAACACTTTGATAGCTTGGCGTATAGCTTGCGCTCTCTCAAACATTGCAACACAAGTCTTAGATGCTCTTCATGCTCTTCTTGCGTCCTTGAGTAAATAAGGATATCATCTAAAAACACTTGCACAAATTTATCCAAGTACTCTCTCAATACATTATTCATCAAGTTCATGAAAACTCCAGGTGCATTTGTCAACCCAAATGGTACTACAACAAACTTGAAATGTCCATATCGAGTTTTAAATGCAGTCTTTGGTACATCTTCTTCTCTGATTCTTAGTTGATGGTATCCCGACCTTAGATCTATTTTCAAAAATATGGTTGCCCCTTTCATCTGATCAAACAGATCGTTAATTCTTGGTAAGGGATACTGATTCCTTATGGTTGCTTTGTTCAATTGACGATAGTCAATGCAAAGTCTCCATGAACCATCCTTCTTCTTCACGAATATCACTGGTGCTCCCCAAGGTGATATACTAGGGCGAATGAAACCTAAGTCTAAAATCTCTTGAAGTTGTATCTGCAATTCTTGTAACTCGGGTGTTGTCATACGATAGGGTACTCTAGATATAGGTTCGGTTCCTGGCTTAAGTTCAATAGTGAACTCGATCTCCCTCTTAGGTGGTAATCCAGGTAATTCTTCAGGGAATACATCCACAAACTGGGACAGTATCGAGTGTTGACTTACTTCGACAATGTCTTTCTTGTCATTCATCACTACCATCGCATACAACTCACATCCCTTACGCATGCTCTTTTTCAATTGCAATGCTGAAATAAACCTTAATGATACCCCTCTTCTAGTCCCTATTAGGATTCTCTTATGCCCGAAATCATCTATGAATATTAGCTTTTTCTCCTTACAGTCTAACATAGCTGAATGGGTTTCTAACCAGTCCATCCCTAAGATAATATCATAGGATCCTAATGCTGTAGCATAAAGGGATACTTTTGTAACACACATGCCCAAGTCTACCTCACAATCCTTGACCAATTCTCCTACTCTTTGAGTGATACCTGATGCCATTTCGACCATATTGAAATCATCTTGCTTGCTTGCCATCACCTTACATCTAGACAATGCTTCATAAGAAATAAAACTTTCAGTTGCTCCTGGGTCTACTAAAAGAGAAAATTTCATACCATTTATTTTACCTGTCGCCTCTAGCACGGTGGACTGATGTTCTGCCTGGCGGTTGTTGACTGCGGCATGGATTCGGTGAGCCTTTCCCAAGTATCCTACTGTAGTCTTCCCATTTCCCTGAGTAGAATCTATCTTGGCTTGTGGACAGTCTCTCTGGAAATGTGGTTCTCTGCAAGTCCAACACCCCCCTTTTGGGGCCGACCTGTGGACACTCGATCGAGTAAAAGTAGACCCACTGCTATACTGGGGGTGTTATGCTGCTGTATTTCCACTCTGATATTGTGACTGCATTGGTGGCCTATATGGTGGTCTCTGGCCACCGAGTGCACGTCTCTGACTCCCTGCTGTGGGACTCTTAAATGAATTTTGGCGTCCGATTGCTGGTCTCGAAGCACAAGCCGACTGTATTCCTGGTTTCTGTACCACTGCTCCTGAAGATCGAGGTGGTCGAGACTGCCCACCTCCTACAAACTCTTCCTCATCTATGATAGCCTTCTGCACTGCTTCGTGCAAGGTACGTGGCATCAATATACGTACTTTTTCCCTGATGTTGAAGTTGAGCCCATACACGAATTTATTTACTCGCAACTTCTCCATACTCAAATGTGGAGCATACCTCAATAGTTCCATAAATTTAGCTTCATACTCTGGGACTGATCGACCTCCTTGCCTCAAGGAATTGAATTCATTCAATTGTCTTTCAATAAAATCCTCAGATAGGTAACGTTCTCGAAAACGTTCTTCAAATATTTCCCAAGAGACGTCTGTTATTTCAATTCCAAGTTGCGGTAGCAAGGTCTTCCACCATAGCAGCGCGCTTCCCTTAAGTTGCAATATCGCCATGCGCACTTTCATGTTTGAGGTATAATCGTGCAATGCAAAGCACACGGACATGTTCTCAAGCCATGCCTCAGCTGCAATGCCATCAGGTGCGCCCCAAAATTCTGGAAATTTCACCTTTTCAAGTTCTCTTTGAGCATTTTCCTTCGGCGGTTGCTGAGATCCTTCTACAGATGTTATGGCATCTCTATCCCCTCGGTCTAACCGACTAATCAATGCCTCAGACATCCACTGGAATGAACGCATCATATTCATCACTTCACCTGCAGGTATATGGGTCGGTTCTTCCACTGCTGGAGGATCACATGGAGGCGAAGGCTGCAAAAGAGGTGGTGTACCACGTCCCCTAGCACTTCTACCTCTCCTTCCTCTTCTTCCCCTAGCATCCATGCTTCCTGAGTTTGCAAGGAGAATAGTTCATGTATTAGTTTCCAATCACTAAATATATATATATATATATATATATATATATATATAAACAAAGTAACTTAAGAGCAATGAGCCCAAGGTCCTAGAGTTAGAACCATGCTCTGATACCATGTGTAACGCTCCCAAACTTCTCCAGGTCCAGTGACGAACACAATTTTTTTTTTTTTTTTAATACCATATGTCCCTTGTTGAACAACATAACATGACATCACATAATGTACAAAACAAAGAATAATAAAATATCTACTTAATAAATAGATTATTTAAAATCATGCAAAATTAATTGATTATAAATATAAAGTAAATATTTTTAAAAATAATATGTAACACTTGATTAATAGCTAACTCTATTTTATTATTAATTATAAAGATTATAATATTACCGTAAATCTATATATCATATCACAAGAAAAATATACCAATTTCCATAATACTCATTTAACACTTAACCTTGCATACAACATAAACCTCCTATTTTAGAAGCACCCTATATATTACACCATCAAAATAGAAATATACTAAAAGTCATGAACTTATAATTTCAGAATAGAAATAAACCAAAGTTTCATATACTTTATATATATAAATTCAGAATAGAAATAACTAAAAATCATAATCTTTTTTTTTTATAAATTTAAAATAGAAATAAACTAAAGTTTCATAAACTTTATATATATAAATTCAGAATAGAAATATCCTAAAAAGCCATGAATGCTATGTATAATTTTCAGAATAGGATTATACTAAAAACTGTTAACTTTGAGATAGGAGTTCAGAATAATTTAAAAAGTAACTTTCCTAAATACAGCTTAAAAAGTAACTTTCCTAAAAGCAGTATATGTATATAGAAATAAAGTGTTTCCACTTAATGCTTCTGAACAAATATAACACCCTTCAATTTCCCTATAGTATGTATATGTATTTTCCTATTTAGTATCCCTGTAATATACATTTTCCTATATATTACTTTTTCTCTCTTTTTCACGTTTACAATTTTGATGTCATAAATGTGATTTGTCACTTGGGTACCCATTTAATGGAGCCTGTCATTTGAATACATGTTCACCTTTAATTTAAACTCCATAATCATTGAAATAATAGGAGATTAGACGATTCGAGGCACTCCCATGACATAGATAATCGTGGCAATGTGATAAAGCCTTCTAAGGTGTTGTGATTGAAACCTCACCCAAGAATTCTTAATTTTATATTTCAATTTAAACAGTTCAAAGACTCTCTCATCAGTAGCAATCAAAGGAATTGAATCCCTGCCACGAGCGTATCTCTGCCTAAGTAAATGGAGGTGTTGCGGTTCAAATTCAAAATAATTGTTACACGATTGAGAACAGAATGTAATAGACTAGTAATTTTTTTTTTTTTTTTTTGCAACGATCCAACTTATAGCCAAATAGTGATGGCATATCTCTACCCTGTCGTTCTGAAAAAAAATAGTGTGGATCAATACAGCGATAACAACCATTACACAGCAGAAAATAAAAATTGTCTTAAAGAGGAAAAGATTTCAGACAATGGAAACATTCAACATACAAATCAGCATGAGATCATGATACGTAGGAACAAGTAGAACAGTTAATTTTTATGCCAACGGCATTAAATTTGAGTCAACGCTCATTCTTAATTTTTAATGCAAGAAAGCAAAATTAAAAGATATATGTCCTTGTCGTCTTCAGTAACCAGGATTTATAGTCAGGAAAAAATGGCATGATCTAAAATTTGACTTAGAATATATAGATAAGGCTCTAGAAAACAAATGCCGATATATAATCCTCTGAAACAATTAGGTCCTTACAAAACTTCAAGGTCCGAAAACTAAGGAGCAAGGACTTGCTACGAATATCGAGGGTTCAAGGCGATTTAAACAGAAAACTCTTTAAAATACCAAAACGTCAAGATCATGCATAATGTAAAAATTAAAGCAATGCAATGGCGAACCTTTTGCAGAAGAGAAATCTCTGTAAATAATGCATACTAAAAACATTAGCAATGTAAACGCAGTAACAAAGGAAAACCCAGATGCAGATCCTAACTCCCATGTGCATAACACACAGACAAGTCTTCTACATTCCCAGAAGTGAACTACTCCAGATCCCAAATCCAAAAGGGGAAGATAATGGACAAATAAAAAAACACATTCATAAAATGGATAAATCACATCGCAGTCATATAATGGACAATCAAAACGCATGCATATAATGCAAATCTAATCTCCAATTTCTGAGCGAACACACAGGAATATAAGCACTATACATACATCAATAAATACTTTCCAGATCCGGATTACAAGCATAAATATAAATCCAGATCTCATGATAAAATACAACAATTTAACAATCTATAAAAACCTGAGTTTCGTTGTGCCGGCTGGTTCTTTCCGAGGTTTCCGCACCACGAACTTTGTCAGGTTTCCATGAACGACGATCAGTTCCCAATCACCAGAGATCCACCGGTTGACCTCCCTGCCATTCCAATGGGTACTCTTCTTCCCCAAGGACCCCCGAGCTGAATGGGGTTGCAGGAAGAAGTACCCAAGCATGATCAAATGTGTAGAATCTCTCTAAGGGCCTCCCAACCATGTTCATACCTGATAAGACAAACTCTCTACAGCCACCATCCGCTTCTCTATTCTCTCATCCGTCCAACATTAGGGTAAAAATCTCCCTCTACTCAAACCCTACTTCTTTATTTATATCATTTTGCATTATTATTTTATTTATTCTTATTTTTAAATTCTTTTTATTTTATTTGCAATGTGCTTAATTTATGATTTCTTTATTTTAAGAGTTCCTATATTTCATTCCTAGATTTTTGCTTGATTTGCTATTTTTGTGTGTGTGCAATGTGTTAAGATTTAGAATCTTCTTTTATTTTTATTTTTATTTTTATTTTATTTTATTTTATTTTTATTTTTATTATTATTTTTATTATTATTATTATTATTTTTTTATTTTTATTTTTATTTTCTAAGGTTGTAATTTCCATTACTTTACTTCTAAGTCATGAATTTTAGTTATTACATATTTACAACCTTAGAGTTTAATAGTTTATTTTGTTTCTCCAGGCGACATCAAGGGTGCCATGATCGTCTTCATGCCCTTCAAATGTCCCACTTTCCGTGGCGGGGAGTTAGTGTGATGGATGAGACCACGTTAACTCAGTCCAATCCACGCTGTAGAGAGACTCATGGCTACTGAGGAATAAGGTCGACACCTCATTGCGCGCCCCTTAGTTAATCCTCGTGAGTGACCTAGTCCGCAGCCTACCCTCACGGAAACATGTCTCTTGCAGGTAAAAGCCTGTCTCGCTTTTTAACCTGCCACATGGAAAATATGTGCTAACCATACGGGTACTTTCTTCCGTGCAACCCCATCATCCTTTGTGGATCGATTGGGAACCAAGATCATGTGCCTGCACACATGAAAACCATGTGCATTAATCGCACTACACAATTTAATCAAAATATTATTAAAATAAATTGTATCACCTGATATCCTGTTCATACTCAAACTGAAATTCATGTGGCATTGACACCACCTTGTGTCATTGCGCAGTTGGGTCCCTGTCACACTTAGAAAACTGTCAAAGCATCTACCCATATATCGTAAGAAATGAAAATTGTTCATATATTTCATTCACACATTTTAAGATCAATCATATCTCATTATATAAATCTATATACCAATCTCCATTCATTCATAAGCAATCATTGTGACACAACAATTAATACATATATATGTCGTTTTAATTCATCATATTAAACTGGGCCATTTGTACTCAAATTGCCCTGAAACCATAACATATTTTAACACTGAATAGTCTGTCCAACAAGGCAGTACAATGTTGCATTACAAAATTTCATTTATCTAGGAGTACCCAAATGTATCAACATAATCAAAACATATAATTCAAAGTTTAATCGGGTCATTTGCGATAAAATGCCCTCAATAATAATATAGTCGAACAATAAAAGAGTCTAACAAAATGGGGCACTACAAAAAATATCACTTTAAAGCTAAATTAAAAAAAAAATCAATTGCTTTAGGTTAAATTTGATAACCATATTATAACTAAACCACATTAATCATTCTTTTGGATCTTTGCAAACTTTTTAAAATATATTTAAGAGGTAGTACTATTGTGGTGATTTTTCAAACATTTAAAAATATTTTTTTCATTATAAAATATTGATTTTTTATTATAAATCGTGCACAATAATTTATATCTTCCACCCTAGAGTTCTCAAATTTCACATTTTAAGGCACTCTATCACACTAGCTACTCAACCTCTTATCATTCACTCGTCTCCATCATATACACAAATACCGAAATATCGTCTAAATCCTTTCTCTTAAATCAGTAGTAATAAACCCTTAGTAATTATAACCATAAATATTAAAACATTTAAATATTATAACCAAATTCAAAAATTACTATCATGTTGAAACTAGAGTTAGGGTTGTTTAAACCTGTTTAAACATATTCTCCATTTGCCTGTAGAGAAAAAAAAACATGCAAATTATATATATGTTTTTCACTTGTTGCAATAAAAAATATATCAACGAACTATGTAATGCAAACCTGCAGTGAAAAAATATCAACAAACTATGTAATGCAAATAATACTTGAGATATCAAAATAATTGATAATTAATGATATGATACAAATACTACATTTGAGTAAAAAAATAGGTAGATATGTCGAAAATACGAACAAAAAAGTAGTTTTTTCTTTTCTCTCTCCAAAATTAATAAATATTATTTTATTATTTTAACTATTATTTTATTAATTTTTCTTAGGAGGCCAATTTTCAGTTGAAATTTTCTCTAATGGTCAAGATATATTTGATATATTGAAACATTTATTGAGAACAACACCAATATTAAGAATTTTTAATGTTCCTCCTGTATGCCCCTAAACAATTTGTAATTTGGAATATTATTGTACTAAGGTTTTTTGGTGAGGATCTCAAGGCCAAGGCCCCACCAGAAGAAACCTTGAAAGTTAAGGCGATTAACTTCCTAGTCATAAAATATCGACCCAACTTAATGGTGGGCAACTCGAAAACAACTAAGGCTAAAAGCAAAAGGTTGGGAACCATCATTTTGGTACCATAGCATTAGATATTATCCTTACCTTGGTAGTGTCAGGAATAAGGCTTTCCCTATAGGGATTCCTCCTTCGACTTTTAGCAAAGCTAAGATACTAAAGCCTAGTATTTAAAGTAGGATTAATCCAGGACAGAGGAGAACTAAAAGTATTTTTTTTTAACTTCGACATAAGAGGGTTGAATAGTCATAATTTTTAAATGGAAAGAACAAAGAGAAGACAACCAAAGGTATCTATTGTTAAGGGACTACCAGTGGTAGTCGCCTTAAAATAGAAAAAAGGATAAGGAAATTGTAAGATACCCCTTATACCTCAATGACCAAGTGTGTGAAAAGAGTAAATTTTTGTTTCTTAATTAGATGGAGCAGGAGGGGTGCACTTCCATTTGTTTTAAAATCATAACATTCACCATTTCAATTGCAATAGTACCCCAATCATGCTTATACAATATCTCATACTATAATATTGTTTCAACAGTGCATTAGTGTGCGGAACAAACATTTTGATTCCTTTCTATGCAGTATTAACTCAATTAATGACAACACCTTAGAAAACACACAATGCCAAACAGGGAAATGAAAACAGGGAGCACAAAACAACTTTAAAGGCTGAAGCACATCATTTGAAACTGATGGGAGTTCAGATTAGCTATGGATAAGTATCTACAAAATCATTGATCACTTATGGCACACATGTGTACATAAATAAAAAATAACATAAATCTGACAGGTCAGCCATTTCAATCCATAAGCAAAATACCCCGAATATACGAAATGCAACAAGATTTCCAGTAACCCTATAATGAAATAAGATCGTAAAAAGTTCCACCAATTTAAAATCATTCACCCAAGCGGCATACTTATTCATGGCATTTTATTCATTGCATTTTATAAGTTTCATCGTACCGAGCGGTCCATCATTCTTGTATAACAACAACACATATTTACTTTAATTCTGCTCATCCAATAAATGGATTGATAGGATCCATAGTTACAATATTAGGCACCATATGACTATGCAAAGAACATGAATACTGCAAACATAAAAGAATCTCACTTTCTGGAGTAAACATTCAAAATAAAACAAAATACCACAAGTAAAAGGGACACCATGTACGTGGTTCACCCCAAACCCGGGGTTACATCCACCAAACCTTTCAGAATTCCATTTATTTAACCAAAGAGATTACAATACTCAACATTACTGTTTCCACCCAAGGGTGAACTTTGATGGTCATCACAATACACGTAAAAATCACCCTTTTAATAATACACTTTTATTGGGTTTGTGCACGTGTAGCCGTACTGAGTTATCTATGCGTATTCAAACTCCACTATTTCAGATGAGGCATAGCAATCTTGATGCCTACACTAGAGAACTGAAAACCATGCTTAATACTCATACAGAAAATGTGCAATTTCAGTCAGGGGGTCTAGGCTAGGCATACGATTTTCTTTTCCAAAAATTACACATCATAATTTAAATCTGTACTTGTAATACATACAGGTATGGAATCTATACCCCCTTTTAAACCAAGGTAACCGATAGGAGTGCAGCCTCCCGCTTCCAAAACAAGTGGTGTGGTAGTCCTGAAGCCAAAATGATAGTGGCTTGGAAAATATTCTCACATGAGGAGAGGTTAGAGCATTACCCTCTTTATTGAAAAATACACTTGTAATAAGGTGCTCGCATGCACCATTTAGTTTATTAACCTTTCCATCATCAGATAGGTACGGCTATCTATGCAGCAAGAAGAAAATAATATAAAAAGAATATACTTTCTTCCTGTCCAGAACTCGGACGGAAAATGAAACAGAGATAATCACCTAGTTACATACACATAAATCAGAAAACTGCCTGGAATAATCCCTAGCTCCCTACAATCGCTGGCAATAGGAACCCTAGCTCTGATTGCAATCGTTGGAAAAGGGGGGGGGGGATTTCAAAATAAAGATCTGCAAAAGCTGTAGACGCGAGCTACCGAGCTCCAGATCACAAATAACATAGAATTTTTAAAGGTGAAATAATAAATATTCATTTCCAGATCTTACAAACCATGATGCAAATCCAAATCGACACCATGTCGCTGGCAAATATACAGGCAAGGAATTTAACAAGTAAAAAAAACTACCACCCGCCTACTACTCTAGATATTGCAACCCATGAGCACAGATCCCCAAGGTAACCCTAATCGCTGGCAATATTATGGGCAAGAATAACATATAAGCAACGAAAACACAGCTTTCCAATTTCCTGCAAGTTGCAATCCCCACACATAATATTGATTTCTATATCAGGGATAATGACGATAAAGCAGGTTGCATACTGGAGATTGACTACGACGATGGCCCAACTATTTTTGGGTGTGATATTTTATATAAATATACACCTGTAAAACAATCGGTAGGCATTGCAGTGCTAGGTCAAGGCATATGGAAAAAAATACTACCATGGACAGTTGCCGAGCACTGAAATAGTCACGCTGTAGATGGAAGATGAGTCAAAAGGTATATACAAAACATTAATTTTGTAGGGTTGTTTCTTTCCTTCAAAAACCATGCTCCACAAAACAATCTCGAGAACAAGTGGCAGGAAAAACGTAGATCTATCAACCTTACAAAACCAAAACTTAAAAAGGAGATCATATCTACAATTCGACCAAAACACTGAGTCAAATCTATACTAAATCCATATCCATGGAAGACCAGTCCATTCATTATCAAAATCAATCACTGGTATGAAGTGAAAATTACAAAAAATAAAACAACAATGCCACGTCAGATCCAGATTAAATCTATATCTATGGAGTGGAATCAGTTCATTTTCAAAACCAAAACACTGGCATAAGATTCTAAATAACTAACTCATGATAACCCTGGGAGAAATGAATCTCAACCCTTAATTAGAACCCTGTAAAAAGGTCTGAAATGCATACCCGTCTCGTGTAAACTCCTGGACTACTTTCTCCCTTCGGCTAGGCAAAAATAAAATCTTCTTTTTCGACCACAGATCCATTCTTATTATGGCAGACACAAAGGCTAGATCCCTGTCAAGCCAAGTGCATTCAAATTTACCCAACCTAAAGGAGTAGAGAAGGTGCGCCCCTATCCACTGCTGCCTCTCAGAAAGAAAAAGGGAAAATCCTTCCCTTCACAGCAGCCAATTCTTCTTCAGCAGAAAGGAAGAGCGTTTTCTAGGAGAATTCCCGGTTGTTCCCCCCCCCTTTCCCAATCATTTTTCAGCCAAATATATGTTGGTAGGAAACCGTAACGTCTCCATAATGATTATGGATTTTTCTGGTAAGGCCTCCTTAGTCGGTGACTATAATTTAGGGTAAAATAAAACCCCCAATACCCAACATCTCTCCAAGGTCAAAGTAAAACTTGGAAATAAATTAATGCCTGCATAATTAGCGGCCGTAATTGAAGTAATGGTTTTCCACACCTCTCGCCTACTTCCACAATCAGAGGAAATTGAATAAATGATATATCGAATAGGGAATAATATATACATCCATATATGTAATTGATTTTTGGAATAATCTCCAATCACATGTGTACGCAATACTCCTCTCTTGTATGTAAGGTTCATTATATGTATTATTCAAGAGATTCCTTCTTTAATATATATAATACTCTTATATATATATACCTGCATAAAATAATGCTCCACGGTTATGTGCATGTCCTTCTTATATATATTTAATATAAGAAGTTCCTATTATTTGCTTTGTTATTATGTATATAGTACTTTTATATACATAATGTACTCATGCAACAATAATGCTCCCCTGTATATGTTCTTTACATAAATATCTACATTGCTCATGAAGTTCCATACATTATGAATGC
>LPNX010834495.1:0-75813 GCA_001517045.1 Pseudotsuga menziesii | reverse complement strand
TTCCATCCACATGATGGCGCATTAAATTTACACTATATATTTTGGACAATGGGATAAGGGGGATCTTCCATTGGAGTTTCCAGCATAATTTTGGCCGGCGGTGGAAGTACTCCACGTGAAGAGGTATTTAAAGTACAACATTTAGATATATCTATTTTGGGACTATGGTAGAAAGGAAAAAATAGGCATGAAGCGGAAATTCTGGAAAGCATGCCATAGTTTAAGCTGATCACCTCCATATCCTTCACGGCGAGACTCTCGACAGGGAAAGGAGGTGGACACGAAAAGAAGTTTTAAAAAGGAATGGTTCACTGATGGAAAAAAGGACAGATAAAAATGCAAATCAGGGGCGCGTGGCTCTGTGTTCTGGGGATAGGAAAAGTTCTGAGTTTCCTCTCTACGCATCCTTCTGTGGAGAACTCTAAGATTTCAATAAGAAAAGAGCTCGGTACAGGAAAGAGAAAAAAAAATCCACGCAGTAGAAACCAGATGCTAGGGAGTTCGACCGGTATGTATTTGGATATGGTTTTGCATAATTTTTTATTGTGTGGCGATCTGTCCAAGATTTTAGTATCTACTGTGTGCTTGATTGGAATATGGAGCCGGGCCTCCTTCTCCTGCATTGAATTATTATGAATGTTACCAAACATTGATTCCATCTATTTGGTTTTGTTTTTACATGTTTAGCCTTCCAGATATATTATCCTTGTCATCTCGAAAACCGAGTTTCGGGAAGAAAACAACCTTGCATTATTACTCAACCAAAACAAATTATCCATCGCAGCCTATTGTTCTGAGTTGAAAACCCATTTGTGTAATGGGCGTTTTTCTTTTACACACTTTGAGATGGGGTGGTTGTGATTTGTCACTGTGGTGTTTTTCTTTTACACATTTTGAGATGGGCTGGATAGGATTTGTCACTGTGGCATTTTCTTTTACACATTTTGATGGGGTGATTGCGATTTGGTACTATGGCATTTTCTTTTACACATTACATATTTTGACCAAACCCTGGATTCTCTTAGACGTATCGAGCAGTACGACCTGGTTATAGATTGTGAACATTAGCAGTGTTTTAGCAGAAATTTTGCCTTAGATTTTAGGTGTTGTAAGAACAATAGTTCTTTATGGGAAGATACTATCTAATTGCACATTGATATCTATATCATCATTCTTTTCCATTATTTAGATGAAACGACCCTCAGGTATTTGTTTTAGATGCAAGGAATTTTTTCTGGAAACGTTACCCCTTCTCCTTTGCATTTAAAACTAATGATATGTGTGCCCATTTTGTGGCTTTTGATTTTACTCAATTTTTTCCAGCATGAACATTGGGAAGGTTTAACCCCTTATGTATAATATTTATGAGATATGAATCATCTGGTATTATATATATAATAATACATATCTTTATATCACATAAAGGATGTATGAGCTTGGACTAATTGTAGCCTGAATTTAGAGTCTGATATTGAGTAGAGACTATTTGGGTATTCTTCCTGCAATTTATAATTAAGAGTTTATACATGCCTAAATGTATAAGCCCAAACTTTAGAGTCTGCAATTTGGACTAAATATGAATTCTTCCTATGGTTTGGAATATGTATATAGATATATACACCTGAATTGTATGAGCAGGATATTTTCGAGTCTGCGATTGGATTTTGGATCGAATCTGAGTTTTTCTGCTCAACACTATTGGAGATGTAAAGGTACCTTTGGGGTGGCCTTAGGTGCTTCACTTTGGATGATTTTAAGTATTGGTTATGGGTTTAATAAATATCATTCTTAAATGGGGAAGGGACTTGCGATAACTATGCTTAGTAATTTTGGTTGGTTCTCTACATGAGCTACTTGTGGAAAGGATGTAGTATTAGAATTGCAAAATTGTTGTAATCTTTTAGCTGAATAATTTAATAGAAATATGAACTATTGGTGGACGTAACCCCTGGTTTGGGGTGAACCACGTATATTCGTGTCTCTTTTACTTTTTTTTATTTTATGCATCTTATTTCCATGAGTGCACTCAAGATAATGCCATGTCATCCCTATACGTGTTAAGAAATATTCACTTCGTATTTAAGCAAACTATGGAGCATTGTGAGTTAAAAATAATAGTTAAATGTTTGTTATGTGGTGAATTAAAGTAATCGTATCATGTTATCTTGAATGAAGAATGTCCATATGTATAAGTCTTTATATGAGCATCCATTTACTTCTTATATATAGAAATATAAAACTGAATGTAGAACGCATTGTTTTCGGGACTAATGTTGGTGCTTGAATTGAAGATGTTTGAAAAAAATCACCTCATCACCCAAAACGGTAAAGTGAAGATCGAGTGAGTTACAAAACGTGGTAGTAAAGATAGATTATTGATTTAGGTCCTTGCCTAACAGGTTGGGTATTCTTTACATGATTCTAGTACGTGGAAAGGTTGAAAGTGCAAGGTCAGGCCTAAATACTCCTTAAGAAACAATTCTTTCTTTTGATGGATATGGGTTTGTTATAGTTGAAGCAACAGTATACATTTTCTTTTGATAGGAAAAATAAGAAATGAAAAAATTGACACTAATATGATTGACCCTCTTTGCAGTAACAGTGAAACAAAAATCTTACCCCTGTTTCCACACATAACAACATTGAGGTATAAGGGGTATGTTACAGGTGGTGTCAGAGCCCAAGTTGAAGCACTTGGACCTACATGGGCCGAGCGTAAAGTAAACAAGTCTCACTAGCTTCCTTGTTCCTTGTTTCCTTGTTTCCTTGATGTTATAAATATGAAAATAAACTAATGAGGAATTGTTTTTAGAGAAGAGGAATTGATGGGATCGAAGCCCTTTTCGATCAATAGATGGAGATTATGCTCTGACTTGACCGACGGCCTAGTCATATCAAACAAGATAAGTGCTTTTCATGGTTTGAGTAGAGACTCAACTAAAAAGCTATGAAAGAGGGTCTTAGGAAAATTGATATCAATGCTTACGATAAAATTATTATCGCCTACTAATAGTATGGATACTATTTATTTCTTTTATTTTTGAAACATGAGGAAATAGTATAGATGCAAACATATATATGTAGAGGTTATAACCAAATTGAAATATGTATACGATTAGTGAAAGACAATGATTCTTTATTAAGCCAATGACCCATCTTCGATGCTCGAAAGTGACCAGTAAGGATGTTACTTGACAAAAGTTCGTGGTATCCTACTAAAGCGGAATTGTGCCTCATTAAGGGTTGGTTATATTTATTAAGTGGGTGGTCAAGAATATGACGCTATTGATAACTTTGATCAAATAGGATTTTTGGTGCAAATTATAAAGTGACTTTAATATGTTATTGACAAAAGAGTGTCTACTTAAATGCTAAGAAATAACACTTTTTGCGTAATAATGGTAAGCCTCCTTGACAAAAAACTTACTAGTTTAGGGATACATTGCAACATATAATAAATGACCTTGTTTAGAGAAGAATGCAAAGTATGCATTGGAAATTTAGATCGACTTATTTTGGACACTAAAAAAATCGGTCTCATTTGAATATTCATTATAAATCTATAAACCTTCTCTAGTATATACTATGGGTAGTATAAGTAGAAATGGATTGATATAATGATCAATTAGGAAACTAGGTGGTAAATAAACTATAGTTGGACCACCTATTGATAAAAGGTGATTTAGTCTTATTGACTTGGACTAACTATATAATTGAGAAAGCTTTCTATAACTGCATTTATTTTTTTAAGAAATAAATTCCTCACTTAATGATCAGGACATGAAGAATTATGCTAACAAGTGAAGTGCGTAGATCGCAATAACTTCACGGAAATCTAGGAATGTTTAATATTGTCAAAACAAAGTAGCTTTCTTAAAAGAGGAACCCTGTTAAATTTTAAAATAATTATTGACATGCGTATTGTCTTATGTAGGAAGAACTTAATCATTACTATGAGAAAACAAGTATGAGTTAGGAACAATATCAACAATGGATATATGCAAGTTAAAAAGTAACTCGTACAAAAATGTAATCATGTGATAAGATAGAGTGTATTGACACGGTGTGATCACCACAAGTGTTAAGTACATGAGGATTGTGCATAAAGAAAAATTTGTTACACCTAGAATGTATGCACCTAACTAGTATACGACTTTGGGTCCTAAGTTCATATGTCATAAGGAAGAGTTATGTTTCTAGTCTGACTATCATGAACTAATAAACCTAATGGTCAGTTGATACACATAATAGGTAAATGAGGAGAAGAACTGAATGTTATTTAGTTTCTAAACTTGTGTGTAACAATAAATTCTCAGAAAATGAATGTTAACTTCTTATCAGAAGTTGTTGATTAATTTGTAGCATTTTTATGAATAAATCTATTTCATATGTGTAGGTGTTACTCACAAGGGGAAGCTGACAGGTATAATTAAATTTTAAATTACATGTCCACTTTTGTGACTAGATCGCTACGATTGGTGAGTTGTTATTAATGCTTTACAATATTTACATGTGTATTGATGGTTTGATGTCCTTCCATCTAAGTCATATCTAGATTTGATGCCTAAAAATTCTTTTGATCAAACTATGCAAATTTGGTAATGCATTTGAGTTATGATTCGTATCCTTTGAAGGTTGATGCCCAATCCGTGTAATGCATTTTGTTGGCTTGAATAGATCTAATAAACGTTGTCGTTGAAATTGTTGGTAAAACGTTGGACTTGCTTTAAGTCTGATAACGTGTTAGGGTGTCCAAATTCTGTAAATGAATTGATGTGGTGTTGGGGTATAACTAACAAAAACTGTTGATTACATTTATATGACACATGTGCGTAACATGTGATTTAGTTGAATGGATCAAAAGGGAAAATATCATCTCTGATTTATTTTGTTAGTCGGGTTGTTTGAATGCCAAAGGATAGAGTAAGATCTTTTCTTTAAAATCATTATAGTTTGGATAATATAATCTCTGCCTTAATGGTCGTGTTTAATATCTAAAGTCTGGGTGTTGGGAAATTGCTAGTGACATTTTGAAAAAAATGTTAAGTGAATGAAAACTTTGCTTCTGTAAGAGACTTGGTGAAGATGTCTGGAACTTGATCATCTATAGGGCAATAGAGCACTTCAATAACACTATCATGAACAAGATTTCTGATGAAGTGCATATGTAGCTCAATGTGTTTGTTGCGGTGATGTAGAACTAGATCTTTGGCAAGCTTGATGGCTCTTTGATTGTCGCACCAAAGTGGAGTAGGCTGCTGCTTCTTGAATCCAAACTCAGAAAGGATCTGTCGAAGCCATAAATATTCTTGACTAGCATTAACTATGGCTCGATATTCTGCTTCTGCTGAAGAAAGAGCAAGAGCTTGTTGTTTCTTACAAGCCCAAGTGATAGGTCCAGATCCCAGTCTGAAAACATAACCTGCCGTAGACTTTCAATCATCAGGATTGATGGACCAATATGAATCAGTGAAACCAACCAACAAAGTTTTTCCCACTGTACTATAATGAATCCCAAACTGAATTGTACCTCGAATATATCAAAGTATTCTTTTGTTGCTTTCTAGTGACTTTCATGAGAAGTTTGGGCAACACAAACAATGGCAAAGGAAAGGTCAGGACGAGAATAAGTCAATTATAAAAGACTACCAACAAGCTCATGATACAAGGTGGCATCTACTTCAGGGGAAGTACAAGTGGTAGAAACTTTGACTCTAGACTGGAAGGGAGAAGGGGCTGGTTTACAATATTCCATGTGGAAGCGACGAAGATGGTCACAAGCATACTTAGACTGGGAAAGAAATATTCCTTGTTTGGTTTACAAGACTTGGAGACCAAGAAAATAATGCAAATGTCCTAAGTCTGACATTTCAAAATTTTGGTTAAGACTGGATTTCACATGGCTTATAATTTTAGGGTCACTACCAGTAAGAATAAGATCATCAACATAAGGAACAAGTATGATGAGATGGTTCCCTACTTTCTTGGTATAGACATTGGGGCTAGAATGGCATCTAGAAAAACCAGTGTCAAGGATAAAGCTATCCATTTTGGCATACCAAGCTCCAAGAGCTTGCTTAAGGCCATGTAAGGATTTATTGAGGTGACAGATAAGGCTACAGTTATCATGAGCATATCCAGGAGGTTGTTCCATGTAGTTTTCCTCCTATAAATCACCATGTAAAAAGGAAAACTTGACATCCATTTGAGAAGCTTTCTAGTTATGTAAGGCTGTAAGGGAAAGAACAAGGCAGATGGAATTCATTTTTGCAATAGGAGCAAAGGTTTCATTGTATTCAGTCCCTTGAACTTGGGAAAAATCTTTGGAAACTAACCTTGCCTTAAATATTTCAACACTTCCATCGGATGCATACTTAGTTCTGTAAACCCATTTACAATTGACAAGTTTTCTTCATTTTGGTAGAGGAACAAGATCCCATGTATCGTTAGCGATTAAGGAATAATATTCTTCATCCATAGATACATCCCAATCTGGATTTCCTAAAGCTTCTCCAAAAGTTTCTGGATCATGAGTCTCGTAAAGTTGAGCCAAAAGAAAAGAGGCCCGCTGAAACTGAGAGCGTGTTCGACGTTGATCTCTAGGATCACCAGCAAGATCACCGATTGCTTCACATGTTGAACGGAACCATCGAGGAAGTATTGGTGCTAGTTCAATTGGAGGAACATGAGCAGGTAGAGGGAGATTTTCATCCTCACTGTCATCATTAGAAACTTGAGTTGGAAACCTGTCAAGAAAGTTGGAAGAAGAAGAAGGCACAATCGTCGAATCAGGCTCGCAGGGCAAATATGGCACACCCGCCAAGTTTGGCTCTCAGGCCAATAGATTTTTATCAAATTTAACATCTCTTCTAATGATTATATCATGAGAATGTGGATGAAGAATTATATAACCTTTTACATCTTCTTAATATCCAACACATATGCACTTTTCACTTTTAGGTTGCAATGCTTTCCGTTTTTCATCTGGAATGTGAGCCCATGCTTCACAACCAAACACACGAAAGTGACTTACATTTGGTTTAATTTTACTCCATGCTTCTTCCAGTGTTATAACTCGTAAAACTTTAGTGGGTGTGAAATTAACTATGTAATTTGCACAAATTATGGCATAATCCCAATATTGAAGACTTAGTCCCTTATATTGGATCATACAATTAGCCATTTCTTTTAAAGTGTGGTTCTTCCGTTCAGCTACACCATTTTATTGTTGTGTATATGGAACAGTGTGTTGTTTGTTGGATTCCTTGTTTAGTGAAAAAAGTAGTGAACTTGTTGTTAACATATTATCCTCCATTGTTAGATCTTAAATTAATAACTTGATGATTAGATTGTTTTTCAAAAAGGGCCTTGTAGGCCAAGAACATGTTAAATACTTCGCTCTTAAGTTTTAGGAAGTAAACCCAAGTGCGTCTAGAGTAGTCATCAATGAAAGTTAAGAAATATTTGAAACCAGAAAAGGAAACAGATGGAAGAGGGCCACACAAGTCACTCTGCACAAGCTCCAAGGGAACCGAGGTGTGCCAAGAGGCACGTTTGTCAAAACTATCCCGATGATGTTTTTCAAGTACACAACTGAAACAAACACCATCCTTACAAGATACCATCAAAATACCAGTCACCATTTTTTCTTTACGTAGTTGTTGCAATGAGCGATAATTTAAGTGACCAAATCGCTCATGCCAAAGTTTTCTCAAGTTATCACTATGAGCAACAAAAACTGAAGGAAAAGGTGATGACCCGAATTTATTAAATTTGTACAACCTAGTAATATCATCAACAGTTCCAGTAGGAAGGACATTTTGAGGATTTTTAAAATCTTTGATTACAACTTGGTGAGGTGTAAACGTCACAGTTTTACCTTCACCTGAATGAGTAATTTGATAGACTGATAACAAATTGCAGGAAGTTTTTGGAACACATAGTACATCACTGAAATGACCATTTTCTACTGGAACTATTCTAGATACTACAACACTTAGAGATCTATCATCACCAACAAATATTTGCTTGGTGTTACATTCATGCATAGTAGAAAATATGGCTTGATATTTAGCCATATGATAAGATGTTCTAGATTCAATGAGCCATTCAATTGAAGTAGAAGAAGAAGATGCAATATAAGAGTAACCAGAAGCACAAAGTCCATGTCCATGAGAGGTAGATTCTCAAGACGAATCTAGGTTGATGTGGTGCTTCTTTATTTCTGCTTCCAACGCTACCATCTTCTTGAAACACTTAGATTTATCATGATTATGTTTCCCATAAAAATTGCAATGATGTTGAGTCTTATTTCCTTTTGGCTTGGATCCTTTGTCATTTTTTAAAGAAGGAGCTGACTAAGATGGTTTGGCACCCTTGTTGTTTGGCTTATTATTGCTAAAATTCTGTTTCTTGGGAGGCTTGGACTTTTCTTTCTATTGGGACAATAAGGCTTTCCCAGATGTATCTGCATTGTTAATTATTCGAAGGTGAATGAGCTTATCTTGCTCTCTAATTAAGGAATCACAAAATGATTCAAGACTAGGCTCTTGATAGCTAGTTGCAGTCAAGGATTCTTTCATGAAGTAGAATGTAGATACAAAAATAGAATATGTAGGTCCAAGTTTGGAAAGAATATGATAAATAAATTATTTGTCTTCTTTCTTAATCTTGCATTCTGCACATAGGAGTTTAAGAGTTTTATACTTAGATAAATAGTCTTGAATGCATGAAAAATCATTTGGATTCAAGGAAAACAACATGTTCTTAAGTTGATGACCCCGAATTTCATTGTGTTTACCAAACACATGTTCCAACTTTTCCCAAGCTATATCAGGTTCATCAATTCCAGATATGTGGAATCGCAAATCGATAGAAATTGACATCCTAATCAATCCATGAGCTTCATCACAACTATTTGCCCATTTATTTTTTTTTATCATCATCAATGGGTTCTGTTTCTTTCCCTAAGGTTATCTTGAAAAGTCCCATATTTCGTAGAACATCCTCCATACGAGATTTCCGTGAGAAATAGTTAGAACTTGTAAGTATAATATCACAAGGGGAATCCATACTATAAAATAATGGCTGAAATAAAGAAACTAACTATCTGGATGCAAAGAGCTCGAAACAATATGCGGTTTAAAAAAAAACAACACTGAAAATTGATTCTTGATGATGAAGTTATGCTTGATCAAAGAAAATGTTGAAGATGTCCCCAATAGTGACCTGACAGATATTAACTTGACCAACTAAAAAAACAACCCCCCTCTTCCCAAGATCAACCTTTGACAATCACTTTATAATAAAGTTGCTTTTAAATGAATCACTTTTGTAGAATAAGTGATGTTGACTTTTACAATAATGTTACTTTTAAATTGTACGACAATAAATTAAAAGACTTAAGTGACTCACTTTTTATTGTATTTTATTTATGTAAGATGTACTTTTACAATAAAGTAACTTGAATAAATAATTGCATGCACTAAAAAGTAGCTTAATAAGACTTGAACTCAAGACATGTTAAAGAATAAAGCAACTTTGGACCAAGTGAGATAAGTTTAAAAGGTACGTAAAAGAAGGGAAAGAGGAAGGGGGATTTTTTTTTTAACTCTTCTCTCTCGTTCTCTGTGCTTGCCTTTTTTTTTCTGCAAATCACAAAAAAAAATAATTAACAAAAACAAAAATAACTTTTTCCACACAATGAAGTTAGATCTTGGTTAGCTTACCTAGAAAGTCTATATTTTTAAATCTTCTCCCTGTTTCTGATTTTCCATGATCGCACAAGGTGCACAGCAAAGAGCATACGTAGCCGAGAAGACAAGAACGAAAAAATTTTCTTACAGTTTCCGATTTTCCTTTATTGCGCAAGGTGCATGGAAAAGAGCATACGCAGCCACGGAAGGCAATAGTCCGAGACTAAAATAGTAAATATATAATAATAAAACTGATAAAATATGAGAGATTTAAAAATAAAATAAAAAAATCCGTCATTGTAACATTATACTTTCATATTTGTCGAAATTGGTGTTTCTGGAACAAACAGAAATAGTTTTCGATGAAATGAAAACTATTTCCCAATGGAAATGATGCTTCGGACACAATGGAATAGCTCCCACAAGCCACAAATACAAAGAAAATATAGAACCAGAAACCCTTTCAAAGTTTCGGCAACACCAGTTCCAGATCTTGATCAAAACCGAAAGCGGCTCTTCATAAACGCTCTGATACCATGTTCGGGTACACATGGAACTCTCAAAATAATGAGCACCTTGAGAAACCGCTTCACACAAATAGATCACAGATCAACACACTAATGTTTTTCATGTGGTGAAAACCCTCGAGAGGGAAACAGTGCACGGCCCCAGCCAAATAACTACTTGGGGCAATTTATTATGCAAAAGAAAGAAAGTTACATGAGCTTCTCATAATCAATCAACTAGACAAGGACCCTCTATGCTCTTTAAATAGATATCATAGACCAATCGAGTGCTAAGCCACGGATAAATGGTAGGTATGATCTAAGAGAATTTGAACCATCGGATCACTCTATGTCTAGAACATATTGTGACCATCAGATTAAAATATTTACAAATGCATACTAAAGAAACACACTTTTACCTAATGGATATATTACACAAGTTTATCTTAACTAACTCCTAAGTGTCTAAATATCCTAACATCCCAATATATAAAACAAATCATCATGTTCATATGCAGTGGGGTCTTCGACCTAATATAGAATAAAACATCAATATAATCATCATAATCAATAGGAACATGCCTATAAGTGTTAGGTCCAAAATTCGAGATATTACAAAAAGGAACAAAACATCACCTTTAGGTATGACAACATCATTCCATTAACTTTGTAAACATCCACAGTTTGTGCAACCTATGCAAGAGCAGTTTAGAAATTGTGTAAGCGATTATACAAAGCAACAACAAATTTACTCATGCTATAGTAACTATTACATGCTAGGAACATAAATATGTTTATTACATAGTTATATGTGTATCAATTTTATTTATTTATTTATGGATTTTAAAGGTTCATGACAGAATGGTATCAAAGCATGGTTACAACACTAGGCCTAAACTGACCCAACACTAAACTTGTTAAACCATAAACTAATTTTATTTATTGTGGTTTGATTCTCTTACGAAACATGAACAGAAGGATAATTTTATTTTTATAGGAAATTATGGCAGATTTATGAATGTCTATGGAAGAAGGATCTCATCCTAGAAATACTATGAACAATGAAGAGGTAAATCTAAGGGAGGGTAAAATTTGGGTGAGCCTTAATGAGATTCGAAACAATAACCCATCATAATTACACCGAACTATTAAATAACTAAGATCAAAATTAAAAAGAGTTAGGGAAGATAATGAACGAATTTTGAAAGCATAAGAAGAACTAAATACCAGTTTGCTGGCTAAAACACACAGTAATAAAAAACATAAACAAAAAGAACCTAAAATTAATATCCAAATATACACCTTACAAGCATAAGAGAAGGAAGCTATAATTTTCCAGTCATGGGGCTTAAACTTCCAGTGAGGAATTGACCAAACACCACACAGAAAAACACCAGGATTCTAGAGAAAGTAATGATAGTAATAAAAATAAAAGGAAGTACAAACCCTATGAAGAGATTTCATTGGAATTTAAAAAAATTAAACCTCCAATGTTTAACTGTGAGATTGAGAAAGGAGCAGAGGCGGAATCCTGGTTATCTAGAATAAATAAGTACTTCTAGATCTATAACTATTCGGATGAAGTAAAGGTGAAAATGGTTATTTATAACCTAATTGGAAAAAAATATATTTGGTAAAAGATATAAAAAGGTAAAAGGTATAAAATAAATGCATAACTTGGAAAAACTTTAAGAATCATTTTAAATGAAAATAGATTTCAAAACAGTACTAAGAACGCAAAACTAAGGAATTCTACAAGTAAGGTTAGGTGCTATGACCATGAAAGAAATATGTAGTAAATTCTGAAGTCTGCTTCGTTATGTACCATATATAATAGATGAAAAACAAAAACTAAAACACTTTCTCAACTGCTTCCTTATTATGTTTAAAGAGAGGATTGAGTATGAAAATCTGAAGATGTTGGAAGAAGCAACAAGGAAAACAAATTTCTCTTATGATCAAAATAAGAAGAAAAGGGAAAATATACCTAATTGGAAAACTAAAAGATGAAATAAATTTCATCTAACAAAGAAGATTACTAAGTTCTAAACAAATATTAGTACTAATTCTAAAGGGTATCAAGCCAATAATTATAAAAGTTTTAAACCATAAAACCCTACAACAAAATAAAGAGAACCTCCTACTACTTTTAATAAAAAATATTCACACAGGGAACCTTTAAAATGTTTGGAATGTGGCGGGACAAATTATTTTAAGGACTGTCTAGTAAGAATTTTTTTTCTAATAATGTTCACTCCATTCAAGAAGTTGTTACAATTAGATATATTGCAAGAAGAATGCCCAAAATCAATGCTACATTGAAGAATCGACTAGCAGACCATCAAACTTCAACAGTCGAGATCGAAGGTATGATAAAAATTCAACCCGTTTCTATACTAATTGATCCAGGTGCAATTTCGAGTTATGTATCACCTAGGATTGTTGAAATATGTAAATTAGTAATAGAAAATTTTTAAAAATCTTGGTCGGTACAGTCAAGAACATGTATTATACGTAAGCTCACTAATTATGTGAAAAACTATGAAATATTGATGAATGAATTTAATATGCATGCTGATGTAAATATTTTTCCATTAGGTTCCTATGATATGTTGATAGGAATGGGTTGGTTATAAAAACACAGATTCATGTTGAATTGTTATGATACAAATTTTACATGCATGGATGATAATGGAAATACAATTAAAGTAAAAGAAATTTCTAGAAAGTTTACAATCATAGAAATATTTTCCTTACAAATGAAAATATATGTATGTAAGGGATGTAAAGTGTTTGCAGTTTATGTAATGGATGACAAGGATAATAATAACAAAGTTAAATGAGAGGATATACCTAATTCTTAAAATATTTTAAAAACATCTTTTTGGAAGAAGTCCGTGGATTGCCTCCGAAAAGAGACATAGACTTTACAATCAATATGATATAGGAAGCAATACCAACCTTGAAAGATACATACTAGATGAATATCATCTAACTTATAGAAATTAAATCACAATTACAAGAACTAATTGACAAGAAGTACATTCAACCTAGTGTTTTCCTTTGGGGAGCACCGATCTTATTCATGAAGAAGAAATATGGAACTTTACGATTATGCATAGATTATCGACAATTAAATAAGATGATTATTACAAATCGATATCCTTTACCCTGGATAAACCATTTGTTTGATCAGTTCCAACAGGAGACAATCTTCTCCAAAATAGATCTAAGGTTCGGATACCATCCTGTACAGATCAAATATGAACACATGTTTAAAACTGCTTTTAGAACTTGTTATGGTCATTACGAGTTTTCATAATTCTCTTTGGGTTAAAAAATACCCCCACAACTTTTATGTGCTTAATGAATAGTATTATGAGTAACTATTTAGATAAATTTGTAGTCATCTTCATCGACAACATATTGATTTACTTGAATAATAAACAAGAACATGAAGAACACCTAAGAATAATTTTGCAAGTGTTAAGAGAACAACAATTGTTTGCTAACTTTAGAAAATGCGACTTCTTTCAATAAATAATTCAATATCTAGAACACATAGTGTCCAAGGATGGAATATCTGTCGACCCCAACAATATTAAGGATATCAATTAATTTCCAGTTCCTAAAAATGTAACTAACATAAGGTCGTTAATGGGGATTAGGGTTATTATCGAAAGTTTATTGAACGATTTTCTAAGATAGCCTACCCCATAACTTCACTGCCGAAGAAAGTTAATAAGTTTGTTTCGAACAAAAAGTGTATGTAAAGTTTTAATAAAGTAAAAAATATATTAACCATCGCCCCTATTTAAAAGATCGTGATGCTTGTAAGAATTTTGTCGTATGCACCAATGCATGTAAGGATGGATTAGGCATGGTGTTAATTCAAGAGAACTATGTCATGGCCTATGAATATAGAAAACTAAAAGAACATGAAAATAACTATGCTACGCATGACTTAGAACTTTCTGCAATCATACATGCTTTAAAGATGTCGCGACACTACCTCATTGAAAGATTATTTTTCTAATGTCAGATAACATAAGTTTAAAATACTTGTTTGATCAACAAAATCTAAATGCTAGACAAGCTAGGTGGTTTCCGTTCTTAAGTGACTATGAATTTGAAATAAAACATATAGAAGGGAAAGAAAACAAAGTTGTCGATGCTTTAAGTCGTCACACAAATTGACTATTTGTAAGAAACTATTATGAATCAGATTCGGAAGGTCATATTTTAAATGCAGAAAATTCAGATAAAGAATACCAAAACTTAAAGGAAAAGACCACTTAAAATGAAATGAAAAAAATAAATATAGATTTGAGTCTGAATGGATGAGGATTACTGTTGCATAAAAATAGATTGTACATACCAAATACAATAAAAATCAAATTAAATGTTATGAACGAGTTACATAAATGACCCTATTCAGGTCACCCTTGATACAAGAAGATGATCACCATGATCATGAAGGATTTATTTTAGCCTAACATGAAAAAAAGAGGTAGAATAATATTTTTCTCGCCGCATCAAATTCCAACTAGTAAAAGCAAAACACCAACATCCAATAGGGTTATTGTAACCGCTACCCATTCCTGAATGGAAGTCGTAAATAATCAGCATGGATTTTATAACAGGTCTACCTAAAAATTTTAGGCAACATGACTCAACCATGGTCATAGTGGAAAACTTAAGTAAAGTAAACCATTTCATTCCAGTAAAATATAATTATAAGGATGTTAACATCACACATATATTTTTGAAAGATATTTTTAGGTTACGTGGCATACCAAAGGTAATAATCTCAGATAGAGATGTAAAATTTACAAAAAAAATTTGGAAGGATTTATGTAAAGGACTAGGCACACAATTGAATATCATCATTGCGTATCATCCATAAACAAATGGGCATAATGAAAGGGTAATCAAAGTCCTAGAATACATGCTTAGAATGTACGTATTGGACAAACCAGGTAACTGGGAAGATTATTTACACTTAGTACAATTTGCTCACAATAATCACTTTCAAGTATCAGCTGGTATGATTCCTTTTGAAATTCTGTATGGATGCAAATGTAATAATCTGATTTCTTGGAGCAGCTGACTTGATAGGTTAATGTTAGGACTTGAATTGTTAAGGGATATGCACGGGGTCTTCACTTCTTGAACAATATCCTATCACGTTAGTTCATATTGTGGGTTTTAAAATTATCAAAAATTGAACCAATATATTGCAGGTATTGGGGGGATGAGGGGTTTAAGGTGGGGGTGGGTAGGGTGGTTTATAAGGATTGAGGTATAAAAAGGGGTGGGGAGGAGGTTTTAAGTATTGAGAGGGGGTTTCAACAAAAAGAGTTTGGGTCAATATCTCTGGAAATTAAGGGTATTCTTTAATATCCCATGATCATACGTGCTATGTGAAAGGTTCACTAAGTGAATTCCCCATGAGGATATGGAACTAACTATGAAATAGGTACAACAAGATTTATAACCTATCCAAAATAGGAAGAAAATTTATGTTGACTTAAAATGAAATCCTCGAGAGTTCTAGGTAGGTGAACATGTGTATATAAAGGTAAAACCCAATAAAAGTTCTCTAATATTGGGAAATTATTCAAAATCGGCACCCAGGTATTATGGGCCATTCGAAATTTTTTCTAAAGTAGGGTCGATAGAATACCAATTATCCCTACAACCTACTATTAAAGTACATAATTTTTTTCACGCTTTCATTTTGAATAGATATGTTTATGATGATACTCATGTGACTGATTAGAATGTTATATAGGTGGAATTGGAAGGAGAGTTCTAAGTGTGACCAAAGTGTATTCTCGATAGGAGAGAAATTTTACTCTCGAACCATATGATCAGACTAGTCAAGGTGCAATGGAAGCACCTTAGTCCAGAACAGTCTAGTAGGGAATTGAAAAATGATATGCATGAGGCATATCTGATCTTATTTCAAGCTGAAAAGATGGAGGAATAAAGGTAGAAAAATAATAACACCGAGGAGGATGTTATCCTCTAAGGGGAGGTGTATGTAATACATCAAGATTTAATAAATTTTTATTAATTTCTTTTCAAATATTTTATTTTATTAATTTTTAAATATTTTTGACAAGAAGTCAAAAATAAAACAAATGTAATGGATTATTATTTATTACTAAAAGATACTAGAGTGTGGGGGACGAATCAAATAGTTGTTGAAAGAGTGTTTGCTGAACCATAAGAGGAAAATACAAGTGGTTGGAGCTTCTAAGTGAGAACTCAAGGTGCATGAGGAATCTTCCCCAAAGTTAGGTCACAACTCCTTGTTGAGTGCTAAAGAGCACGAGGCTCATAAATGACCAAGTCATAGGAAAAATACTATATAATAGTATGTCCATTAGAAAACAGGAGGATAACATTGTATGGGGAATTGAATATGATAATGCAAGAGATGTCACATTAAGTGGATTTCGCTCTTTTGGTTCAGCGAATAGGCTCGAGGGTTCTAGAGCAAGTGACACTTGTCTTCTCAAGGATTTGGTTGCGAGGAACGACTATTTGGTTTATGTTTTTCCGACAGTGATTCTAGGTTCCTAGTCCTATTTCTTATATGATTAAAACTAGATATATAGTAAGATGTCCATTTTAACTATGAATCATAACTATTCTTTTAGCATAAATTTAATCTACATTTGTATAGATTATGAATTAAGTATTGATATATTATGCACCTAAATAAAATATGGATTTATTATGCATCTGTTCAATAATCATTCCTATTATGTTTTCAAATCTAGATATTCATTCCTATTATTTCATTCATGCATGTAAAATAAATCTATTTATTAATGGTAGGTTCCTAATGAATCTCTATTCGAGAATTCATACTCGGATCAAAAATTCATAATTTTGAGTTGGTTAAACAATTGAAAACAAAATTAACGAAATATATAATTCTTGGTATAATTTAAGTTCCTTAAGTTCACAACCTAGCATGTTTCTATAAACTATCTGAAGGGAAGAATCATATTATTCTCTAATTATAAGTTTAGATCATTTACAACATGAAGAACATAAATAATTAATTTCTAATTGTTATAAACCAACTCATAGATAGAGTACCAAAACAAAATAAATCAATTAACAAAATCAAGTAATCCTCTGCATAAACTAATAGTCGAAATATACTATAATCTAGTTATTTCTTAAGAGGTTAAGAGACGAGAGGCCTTCATATAACTATAACATATTATAATGCATACGATTACATAAAACCTTCATACACATAAAAAATTCCAGATCTGAACTGATGATAGCCTAAGGGAATAATTACATATACACTATATAAAATTACATATAATTAAATATACAAAGTATTGAAAATCACAAAAATCCCATCTATTAAGCTATCTAGCAGTCCCCAACTAAGTCGAAGGTATCAACATAAATGTGTGGATCTACTATCGTAATTGCTTTCATCATTTATCTTGATTGGACAGCTAAATCATGCCTCAATGCTTACCTTTTAAAAACTAAATCTAATCTACAAGATACAAATCCTCTTTAAAAACAACGAATCAATCAAATCCATTACGTGGAAGTAAGGCCATTGTAGATGGAAGCCTTGGTGTAAACTTAAATCTAGTAACAGAAACCTATCAATCAAGAAATAACTAGAAAATCATATGATTTAATAGTTCGGACCGAGAGTAGTCATTCCAGCTAATTCAAATAATTAGAATCATGATAGTTACTATCTTAAACCTCCACATATGCACAAATACCAAATTTCATAAATAAGAATTGGACACAAACCCTAAGGGTCGAATTACTCTGTTAATATTAACTGTTAAACAAAATAGATTCAAAATCCTTGTGGATGTAAGGACATCAATGATGGAATCCACCATATATTAAAAACCCCGATATTTAAATAAGTTTACAAATTAACCAAAGTGGTGATAAGCCCATCCACAATGGCAACAATGATAATCTTTTATCCTTAGGGCAGGAAACAAACATGCAAACACATTTAAAAAAAAATGTTGGAACATAGAGGTTGTGAAGTCCTCTGTCTGTTAGATTTTACACCCCTAAGGGGTAAACAAAAATCCCCAGTAACTTATCTTGTAAGTTTACAAATTAACCGAAGTGGTGATAAGCCCATCCACAATGGCAACAACGATAATCTTTTATCCTTAGGGCAGGAAACAAACATGCAAACACATTTAAAAAAAATGTTGGAACATAGAGGTTGTGAAGTCCTCTGTCTGTTAGATTTTACACCCCTAAGGGGTAAACAAAAATCCCCAGTAACGTATCTTGTAAGAATGTGGAAGCATGAAATTTATTCATGGCTGCAAAACCCATCCAAGAGCCACTTGGAACAAGCAAACCCGGGTCAACTAGTGACCGAGTATAACTAAATAAAAACTAGAAAATAAACATAGCAAGGATTCATATTTTACCTTGGCGGTCTAAGACGCGGGCCTAGAAGGAGATGACCCTATCGCCATCCTCGTCGACTCTTCTAAACCTACCACCACCATCCACAGTGAGAACCCTCATAATAATTATGAATATAATTGAACAATGTAAAACAATTTATAGTTTCCATTACCTTGTTTGAAATGCAAATAGGGCCATGGGTTGGCTCCTCTTAGACACCCTTATACCTCTTATTCCTTCAATAAATAATTTAGGCATCAGTCTTTACGAACGAGATTTCATAAAATATAATAACACATGTCTTGCAAAGTTAAGAGGTTGTTTATTTACCTGGTATAAGGAAGTTCAAGGCTGATGAAGGTGGTCGGGTTCGATTTGAAACAACCAGTAAACCATGGCTTGTGGAGGTCANAAGTTAAGAGGTTGTTTATTTACCTGGTATAAGGAAGTTCAAGGCTGATGAAGGTGGTCGGGTTCGATTTGAAACAACCAGTAAACCATGGCTTGTGGAGGGCATTACTGCCAAGAATAACTCCTTTACACCTTGGTAATCAACTAGGAAGAATTCCATTAACAACCAACAAGTTTTACACCAAGAACCTTACAAAATCACCATGGCAAGGGAGAGCCTTTGCTCCCAAAGCTTACAAACCAAATAACCACAACAATGAATGGTTTAGAGAAGAGCACTGACACATTAAACCCTAAACAAAACCATTGCTATCATCATGTACAAGTGGACGACAAAGATTCATTCTCAAGCAATCCTTAAAGGCCTCGATGCGCTGTCAACTCACACCAAGGGAATCACTTTAATTCTAAAGTCAACCAAAGTACACAACATTATAACCATTATATCACATGGCTGAATGTTATCATAACATATCAATCATTGCTTTAAACCAATGTCTAACTATGGTATAAACCCCATAGCCCATAGTGTATAAACAAATAAATCAATACATTAAACCATGTTGTGTTAACCCTTGCACATTAGGACCAAGGTTATACCTTGCATTCTTTATAATTTTATATGTTATAACCTAGCGCTTTAGGACCAGGGTTATACCTTGGCTCCTATAATATTTAATACATTTAAATAATGGGATCAAGACTATACTCATAGTTTCCCAAATATTGTCATATGCAATTAAAAAAATAATGCAATTAAAATTGAAGACCAAGTCTTAGCCTTAGGGCTCAACAAGCCTTAGAAAACTTACTAAGAAGATACATGTAAAAGGAATAAAACATCAGCTTCAGGTATGGCGACAAGATGCCATTAGCTTTGTAAACATCCACAGTTTGTGCAACGTGTCGAAGAGTAATTTAGAATTTTTGTAAGAGACTATATAAAGAAACAACATATTTCTCATGCTATAGTAACTATTGCATGCTCGCTCGGAACATAAAAATTTGTATTACATAGTTATATGTGTGACATTTTTTTAATTTTTATATATGGATTTCAAAGGTTCATAACAATACTTCATGTGAACATTTGAGCAATACTCTTTAAATGATTTAGTCATTTTATTTCCAATAACATTTTCTACCAACACCTCCTAAACTTATTTTGATTTCTAATTATATTTTGTTTTTCTAAATTTAGTGGTTTTTTTCTCATTTACCTTTATTACTTAAACTCTTTTACTATATTCATAAGTATATGCCATTTTAAACATTCACAAAATGTCCATGTCATTATTTAAACCCAAAATATATTTTTATTAAGAATTATTTGTATGAACTTTGCATGGCCTATAAATTCTATACTTTAGTTTCGTAGAAGTTCCCATACTTCGGTTTCTTAAAAGTTTTCATAATATATCTTTCCTATACATATTTTTTATATACTCCACAAACACCTCTTCCTTTGGATTGACATCGCTAAGTCTCTTTTTGAACAATATGCTAATTCTCATTTACTCGTATGTATTTTCTATGCATCTCTTATATAATTCACAAATACTAAGCTTCCTCACATGCTTTGCAATTAACAAAATTACAAAGTCAATTCATTGAGAGATATTTCAAACACATTAATTGTGTTGAGAGGGGCATCCTACAATCCAGTAGGGGATGTGTAGCTCTTTATGTACTTATAACTCGCTAAAAAAATAAAAGATAAACAAATATTGAATATATCAAACAAATTCTAGGCTTGGTAAAAATATAATAAAAAAATTAAGCCAATTTTAAATTCTTAGATGAAGTCGGTTCAGGTTCAACACCCTTAATCTTTAATTTTAAACTAACTAAATCACATAATATTTTTCTTTAAAAAAATTCCATAAACTTTCTTTCTCCCAAAAAAAAATCTTACGCTATTAAACACAATTAGTGTTATTTTTTTCTTCATGATTAATGTGACGATTTCGGTTAACCCAAATTAAAAATGAAATATTAACCGAGACCAAATCTGTATTATTACAATTACAATCTATTCATTTATGTTCTTATTAATTGTTTAGCAAAATTAAATTTTCATGAACCACAATCTTTGTTTTGACTTTCGTTTAAAACAAAAGAGACTTACAGTGTTAAGTTTAAAAAATTAATATTAAATCAAGTTTTTAAATCTAGTATTCTTCTTTAAGTTTAATATTCACTTCATATGGTTTCATTAGAGGATGTGTAACTCCTTAGTGGCTTATAATGGACTCAAACAGAAATGAAATATCAAAACATAATAAAAATAAAGCCAATTATAAATTCATATATAAAGAGTGTTGAGGTTCACATTTCCTTAACAAATTTAACCTTTCATTTTAAAACTAACTAAATCACATAAAAGTTTTCTTAAATTTTTTTTGCATAAACTTTCTTTTTGATAAAGAAATATCATGGTATTAAATACAATTATTATTATCTTTTTCTTCATGATTAATGTGATAATTTGAGTTAAACCAAATTAAAATAAAATATTAACCCAAAAAATTTGTATTATCAGAATTACAATCTATCCATTGTTATTATTAATTATTTCCCTAGAAAAAATTTGCGTCAACCACTACCTTTCTTTTATCATTCCTTTAAAACATAAAACTCTTACCGTATTAAGTTTAAAAACTTAATATTAAATCAAATTTTTAAATCTAATATTCTTCTTTGAGTTTAATATTAGCTTCATATGGTTCCATATTATTCATTTACCAAATATATGTATGTAATAATTATAATATGGTTTAAGAACGTTTGAGAAGGTAAAACAGTAAGCAAACTATGGTCTCATAACATTTACTTTTAAGGAAGACAATATTTGTTTTTAAATCTATTATTAATTATATTCTTGCTATGGTAAACACTATTGTATGTTTTCTGCATAATTTTTTTTGCTTCAAAAAAACTTAATGTGTTTTTAAGACAATGTTGTTTTCTTTTTCAATAAATTCAGTGTTTGTTTTTTTACATAGTTGTTAGGGTTTTTTTTCTCACATCATTAATAAGGTTATGCTCTTATTTCCAAAGATTGTCATTTTCACATTATAACATTTTAAAAACTAACATTGCATTAAAAATATCACTTTAAAGCTAAATTAAAAAAAAAAAATCAATTGCTTTAGGTTAAATTTGATAACCATATTATAACTAAACCACATTAATCATTCTTTTGGATCTTTGCAAACTTTTCAAAATATATTTAAGAGGTAGTACTATTATGGTGATTTTTCAAACTTTTAAAAATATTTTTTTCATTTTAAAATATTGATTTTTTATTGTAAATGCACAATAATTAATATCTTTCACCCTAGAGTTCTCAAATTTCACATTTTAAGGCACTCTATCACACTAGTTACTCAACCTCTTATCATTCACTCATCTCCATCATATACACAAATATTGAAATATCGTCTAAATCCTTTCTCTTAAATTAGTAGTAATAAACCCTTAGTATTTATAACCATAAATATTAAAACATTTAAATATTATAACCATATTCAAAAATTACTATCATGTTGAAACGAGAGTTAGGGTTGTTTAAACCTGTTAAAACATATTCTCCATTTTCGTGTAGAGAAAAAAAACATGCAAATTATATATATGTTTTCCACTTGTTGCAATGAAAAATATATCAACCATGTAATGCAAACGTGCACTGAAAAAAATATCAACAAACTATGTAATGCAAATAATACTTGAGATATCAAAATAATTGATAATTAATGATATGATACAAATACTACCTGTGAGTTTGCTACAACAATATTATCATTTTCAATGGATACACATACCGCAACAATATAATTAACAACCTAATACAAACATTAGGTTCCCTCGTGACCGCTGTAACAATTTATCATTTTGGATGCTTCGAGAGACTACAAGAATATGCATAAATACATGCTCCATCATTGCAACAATTAATATGTGGGGATATGGAACTAATTTATGCAAGTAACAAATTGATTTTCATAGGTAACAAAATTATTAATAAAGTTCCATAACAATATGATATTAATTAACACAAATAATACATGCACAATCAAATATATGAAGTGATACCCCTTAGCTTATCATTCATGGCGGTGTGCAATAATATGCAGGGATACCCTGTAGCATGATAATCCATGGCAACCTCCCTTTCAACTACACATATTATGTTCAAGACATGATTTTAACGAAAAAATAAACAAATATTGGATTCAATAGAAAGAAAAAGGTTTGCATCTCAGTACTTGATAGAGCCACCTTTAAAATAGATGTATACTAATATTTTACAAAATATCTTAAAAAATTACCAAAATTTATATTAATCTTAAAAATCTCTTTTGAACCATATATCTCATGCAAAATGAAATTATAGCCTAAACATCTTTCATAAATCTATCGAAAATTCTCTACGAAAGTAGTGTGATACTATTCCTTAACTCATACAACCATCTTATTTAGTTAAGAAATAAAATAACAACATTAGTAGAATCATTTCTTCCAACATGTAATAAAATGTAATGCTTTTAAAAATCAATCCACAACAAGTTTGTTTGAATCATTATCTCTTTGAATTCTTGGTAATTCAAAAAAAAATCATATTTAAATATTCACTATTGTTTTTCATAAAGATACGAACTTATACAAACATGAATTTTCAATCCTTTGTTTTACAAGCTAACATATACTACAACCAACCTTCTCACATCTTCTTTAATACTTAACCAAAGGTATATTTATTAAACCAAATATCTAGTCATTAGAAATTACCATCGAAACCTTCCTTATGTAATTATATAAATATGTTCTTTGGGAGGAAGCCCCTTAGTATGTACAATTAACAAGCCTTTAATAATAAACTCTTTAAATATAGAAAAATTTAAATATGGTGTCCTCTCCTCATTCCATATTTTTTACTAACCTCCAAGCTATGCAAAATCTACATCATTTTTATATTCATTACTCACAACTTCAAAAACCATTTTACTAAACAAAAATATAAATATGTATGTGGAAAAATGCATGAAAAAGCCTAATTAGACTTCCCCAATCTACTTTAGAAAACAAATGAGTAAATATGTAAGAGCTCCACCCATTTTATATGTCTATTATTCAACTTAATTTATTTTTTATGCACTTAATTTGCATGGAAATGATTTAATTGAGTAATGAATAATGTTTCATGTTTTCTAAGGGATGCATTTTTGGGAAGCATGCAGAGCGTAAGTATGACAAGGGGAAGACTAGAAAATCTCTCCAAATTCTTGAATTGATCCATTCATATTTGATAGGACCTCTTCCCACACCCTCCTATGGAAACTCAAGGTATGTCTTAACATTTATAGATGATTTCTTAAGGTATTATTGGGTGTTTTTCCTCAAGTTAATATGTGAAGTGTATGAGATCTTGAAAGATTTCAAAGCTTTTACTGAGAACTTTAGTGGAAAGAAGATAAAGGTCTTAAGGACTCATAATGGCAAGGAATGTATCAATAATAACCTATAGTATCATGTGAAGAGAATGACATTCAAATGTAACATTAAGTTCCTTACACACCGCAACAAAATGGTGTGGCAAAGCGCAAGAATAGAACATTGAAGGAGATAGCCACATGCATGTTGGAGGCTAAGTATTTGTCTCCTAAGGTATGGGTTGAAACCATCAATCATGTTGCATATTTTTAGTACAGAGTTCCATAAAAAGAATTTGAAGAGAAAACTCCATTTGAGGCTTGGAGAGGTCATAAGCCAAATGTTTCTTGTTTTAGGGGTTTCGGATGAAAAGGCTTGGGCTAGAATTCCTCACGAGAAGAGAAAAGACTTGCAATATCAAAGCAAGGAGTCAATAATTGTTGGACGTGATGAATATGCAAAGGGATATAAGCTCTTTGATCCTTCATCTCAGAAAACATTCACTAAGAGAAGTGTACGGTGCGAAGAAGAGCCCATGTAAGAGGTCGAGCTAGTAAAGGGGGGTTTCTCACACCCTCCACTCAATAATGATGTAAGTGATTTTTTATTTTTATTATATGGGAGATGAATATGATGACATGCATGCAGATCATGAATATCCCATAAGGCCAAAATGAGATGAGAAAACCATACAAGCAGCTGGTGATCTTGCAGAAGATCTGCTAGACTCTAGAAAGACTAGTTCTCAGTTTCACAATTCTTTCTCCACTTGTGATTTGAATATTCTAGAGAGGTATTTTATGATGTTTGGATATGGTCCACATTAATATGAATAAGCATCACATGACCCAATATGACAAAAATCCATGCAAGAAAAGTTCAAGTCTTTGTAAGACAACGGAACTTGGGAGTTGGTTCCTCTACCTTCCAAGAGCAAACTAGTGCAATGTAAGTAGGTTTATAGGACGAAGATGGTTCATATGTAAGTATAAGGCCAGTTTTGTTTCCAAAGGCTTCTATCAAGTCCATGGAGTGAACTATATAGAGGAATTTGCAATAGTTGCAAATATCAACATAATTAGACTAGTTTTGACCATTGTTGCATCTAAGTGATGGGAGGTGGACCATATGGATGTGAAGAGTGATTTTATTCATGGTGACCTTCGCGAGGAGATTTATATGTAGCATCCTACAAGTTTCATTCATGATCCTTCACTTGTTTTCAGGTTGAAGTAGTCTCTCTATGGATTCAAGCAATCCCCGAGGGATTGGTATGCCAAAATAGAAAACTTTCTTCTCTCACAAGGTTTTGAAAGATGCAAATATGATCATAATGTGTATTTGTTGTATTTAGATAAATATATTCATATCAAAGTACTGTAAGTTGATGATATTTTTATCACTGGAAGTTTCATTGCTGATATAGGTTCAATTAAGTCTTCATTTCACAATGAATTTTCTATGACTAACCAAGGATTGTTGAAACAATTTCTTGGCTTGAAGATTGAGAAATATGATGTAGGTACTAAGGTTAGACAATGAAAGTATGCTTCAAACATGTTATTAAATTTCAAAATGGATGAACGTAAAGCATTTAAGCGTCCCTTTCTTTCAGGAGTAAGACTAGGTGATTTTTGTTCATCTCCATGTTGGACAACACATTATATAGAAAACTAGTTGGGAGCTTATTGTATCTCACACACTTTCGACCTGATTTGACTTATGCAGTAGGTTATGCTGAAAGGTATATGAAGGAGCCTCATGACATCCATTGGAAGGTTGCTAAAAGGATCTTCCATTATGTGCAAGGAACCAAACACTTCGAGATACACTATGCTGCTACTTCTCCACTAGAACTAGTTGGATTTACTGATTCAGATTGTGATGGAGATTCCATTGACACGAATTCGAATTCAGGTTATGTAATCATGTTTGCACATGGTCCCATCGACTGGTCAAGTAAGAAACAACTCAATGTTTCCCTTTCATCAGCTGAGACCGAGTACAGAGGAGTAAATGCAACTACACAATTTCTGTGGTTGCAAGGAATTCTTAGAGAACTAATATTTTACTACTTAGTTTATAATATTGTGAGTATTTTACTATTAATATGGTTGTATATTTATATGAGTATAATACTTTTTATTTTTTATTTTTTTAGTTATAAACTAACATGTTATAAGTTTTTCACCTTTTTAATTATAAACGAACATGTTATAAGTTTTTTATTTTTTACTTTTTGTGATTATTATTTTTATTGAGCCATATCATCATTACAAACAAACACATCTCAACCATTTGAGTTTTGATATATAAACAATTTAATATAAAAAACATCAAAATTTTCACATATACAAATAAACAACTTTCTATTTGCATATCACTTAATATATAAATAAGTTGATATATAAACAATTTAATATAAAAAACATGAAAATTCTCACATATACAAATAAACAACTTTCTATTTACATATCACTTAATATATAATTAAACACAAATTATTAGAAAAACAAAAAAATTCTCTACATATATAAAGCTTCCTTCCTTAAAGACCAACATAAAAAATATACAGTAAAGTTGAGGATCAAACATGAATAGTCCTTTGTAATACCACTGTTTAAGGATCCAACATAAACAATCGTCTTTGGAATAATAAATATTATCTGTAATTGCAAGGAGAAGAAATACCTAATCTCTTAGATTAAATGCTGGCACCTTTCACTAATTTTCCACCGCAACCATATCTTCGTTTCCTCTTGTAACCTACGTCGGATTCACTCTCTGAATTGGAAGCGAGGGCCAGCGAGAAGTTAACGAGAGCCCTAGATCCACGGATTCTGAAGGCAGCACGGTCATATGCGAGGGCAGCCTCTTCGGCAGTGATGAAAGTGCCCAGCCAAACCCTGCCCCCCTTCTTGGAGCGATCTCTGATTTCTGCTGTGAATTTTCCCCACGGCCGGTGCCTGACTCCTATCTAGTGCTTCTCCTCTTTCTTTGCCTGTGGCAGCTTTACAGATGAAGAAGAGTAGTGGTACTGGTGCTGTCGTGTAAATTCAATTGCATTACCTTCAGCTATTGATTTCTTGGGGAGATGATCCCCTGTGCCGTTGGTTGTGGCGGAGGAGGAGAACGATGGAATATCTATGATGTGAATAGCGTCCTCCACTTCCAGCAAATGATGGCGAATGGACTCTAAGATGTTCTTGTTCATGCTCTCCCCTTCAACAATTTCCATGGTGGCCTCTCTCGTCCTCTCTTAACCAGCAGCTTTGGCTGAGGATGAGGATAACGATATTGAGGATGAGGATCTCTTGATTCTGATATTTATAACCTCTCTACCCTACTTCTCCACTACCACCAAAATAGTGACAAATCAACTCCACGTCAGTCAGTGGTGTTCATTCTTGCCACTTCAACGTCGATCGTACCCTTAATGATAACTACCTTCAAATTCAGAAAAGCTGGCAGATCACTGCGTCAGGCAGCGGCTGGTTGTTGTGATCGTTTAAAGTCCCAGTATATTATTATATATTTTAAAATACAGTAAAATAATATTTATATATCCCGTGTAAACGGAGTATATTATTATATATTTTAAAATATAATAAGAGAAATATTTATATATTCCATGTAAACGATTTGTCATTATTATATATATATTCTAGTTTCAACTTGCAACACTTTCGTGGACAGACTTGACTACATTAGGTCTGAAACTAAAATGAAACTAAAATATATATATAATAATGACAAATCGTTTGTCATTATTATATATACTCATTATTATATATAAACTAGAATATATAGCCATGACATATTCTAGATATTCTATTATTATATATATATTCTAGTTTCAGACATGACATATTCTAGTTTATATATAGCCACTCGCTCTCTTGACATATTCTAGTTTATATATTATTATATACTCGAGGTGCCCATTTGCTAAGGAGGTCTTGAACTTGATTCAAGGCCTTTTTGCAAATGCATTCACTTCGTAACTATACTAGTGGGCTATTCTTCCTGGGTTCATCAGTATCAGGCTTTTGAAGATAATAATAATATCTATTTCGTAAGAGTCCAATTTATATGCAAATAAGTAGGTTAAAGTTTTTGACAATCTTATATAATTCAATCCAAAACTACCAACTATACCATGGACCCAATTTAGGTAGGTTCTTATTTTCCCTTCACATTAAAATTTATGACGATAAATCAGAAAACAATGAAATACACAGAGACCTACTGCCTTAATTGAGATATGATGTTGAACATTTATTTCACGCTCTTGAGTAGAGGGACCATATAATACATTTTCAAGAATCTTTTGTATTATTATATTGATTTGCAAAGTGTAGTTTCATGATTAGAGAATAAGCATTATATGGAGTGCTTCAAGTATCAAGACTATTTGTAGAATCCAATAAAAGGTTGCAAATCTTAAGGTATCCATTGCATTGGAGTAATCACCCATATTTAATGTCCTTTAACACCGTCCAATCTATTATCTGCAGAAAGCAATGGGTCAGAAAGGATTACAAACAAGACAATATGCAATATTAATCATATGTTCTTCCTCTCCAGCATTTTGCAATTTCTCTTGAATTTTAAGCAAAAAATATAACAAAATACTATTCTTACTTATAATGCGGTAGTCTGGCCTATGTGTTTTAAATGGACACAGTTGAGATCAATGATCTTTTCTTTTGATCGCTTCTTGTACCTTAAATACGACCTTCATCATTTGTACATTAGATAAACAAAACAATGTATTGCTATTTTAATTTTTAAATATTAGGTAGGTGTACTCTTCCAAAAAAGAATATATGAGAGTAAGTATCATACGCTTGGCTATTGTAGCACAATAACCATCACATAATGTGTCAGCTCCTTTAGGATGACCATTTTCACCAAGAATAATATCATAATTATCCCACAGTTTAGGCACTAGGGGATGCAACTTATTTGTTTCCATTATTGTACAAGAATAGTTCCTTTTGTTTTGTTTGGGTTGTTAATGGCTAAACACCCACTAAGAAATGAGTTGAATGAAAAGAATCCAAACATTCCAAATAGAATCCCTTTATAGACATCAATATCTACATGAAGGATTCCAAAGTCTAAGGTCACATATCCCATGTCCAGTTATGGTTATTGGAAACTAATGTAAGTTCTTGTGCAACTTTCTAGCCTTGAAAGTATTTAAAAATCCAGATACTAAAATGGTTCCAACTGTGATGGGATTGTCTAAACTGCAATCCTATTTATCATTTCATAAACAGAATTATATGAATTGTCTTCAATTCCCAATTTGAGTTTGCTCCATGTCTACGGTCCAAACCAAATATAGCCCTATTTAAACAATCTTCCCCCTCCATATTTCCCACATACATTCTACTCAGCCAAATTCTACAAGCAATCTCCAACCAAATTTACCTTCCCTTTTGTGAATTTTTGTCTGGCTTGGTTTATGCCTTTAAGGTTATTTCATAAGCAATCTTGCAGTGACACAAAAGATCCCCATCCAAACATCCTTTGTACGTACCCTACAAACCAACTTCAGGGTCAAATCGTGATAAAAAATTCACAAGTGTCCGGTGCAGACCTCCGAGGCCATGGTTTAGAACATGAGTGCCTTACATCCACATGGTCAGCTCTTACATCCTTGCATAAGATTTTCAATCTTAAATCATCTTTAATTTGGCTCGGATAAGAGATGGAATTTTCTACTTAGCACATTGTATTTTTGGTGTTTTTATTATACATCCATACACTCATTTTATGTGGTGGTCCATTTTCTATAGTAGTCAAGTTTTAGGACAGCCACCTCTAAACCCAAGTCTAGCCCTTACGTTGATACCAAAGAGTCTATTTTCCCTTCTAATTTGCTCAATTAGGAATGGCACCCAACCCGAGACCTTAAATGGTCAAAATCGATTTCATACTGGTAGCGAAGGGCACCGGTTCGGTTTAAAAATATCTTACCACGTAGGTTGTCTATGTATTGAAGTTCTGCTAACTCTAACATCTATTGGGTCTTCATTGTTTTCTCATTCAAGGATAAACTGATCCTTCGACTACTGTGAGAAGGCCGGTTCCATCAGCAAGTATTTGGGAAATTTGGACTGGGGTCGCCTTCCTTGGTTAGTCTAGATCTATTCTCAGTGGAACCAAGAAACTTGAAGAGAGGGCACCCAGCCTCGCATGACAATTTAGGGTAGATTCCCAAGGTTCCACCAGTTTGGAAATCATCAATCTCTGTGGATATATAAATCACCATATTATGTGATAACGAGTCCAATAAATAGCAAAAAATAGGCCATAGTTGCTTGCGATATATCACTTGATGAAGCAAAAATAATCTCAAAAATATGCCAACTAAATCTGGCATAACAGGTTTGATATTAAAAGATAGATGACATTATTTATTCACCAACAAGTTATGATCCTTGTGAAACAAAGAAAATTGTTAAGAGTTAGATAAGGAAACAGGTCGGGTTTTAGAACCATTTCTATCCTTACCAAGATGTCTAAAGATCGAGTATTAAGAATATCCTTGCAGGCTTGCACATTTTACAATGACAATGGCAAGAAGTTCAGCAGCCAGCTACATTCTTCCTTCTGCAACCTGCTTCTCCAGTCTCACCATTTACAACCACCAATTTCTTCTGCAACATAATATTTTTATCCTATTTCAGCTTCAATGCTTGCATCCTAAAGTTCTTCCAACAAAATCAAGTTCTTGCTAGTGTTTTATTTTTATTTTTGTGGACATTCATAAGCTCTATGACCTTTAACATTGCAATTTAGCAAATCATATAACTTTGAGAAATTGTTGACTCTCTTCCACATCCAATCTCTCAATATCTTCTTCTCTCATCTTTCTAGTCTCCTTATAGTCTTCAATAGAAGCAAATGTAGGTGTATTTTAAGTTCATCTCATTAGACATCTATTAGGAGTTTCTTCTCTACAGCCTCCAATGATAGAGAGATTGCATGAAATTTGAAGGGAGGTTGATCACCCTCTAGGCGAGCCTTCCCATTTGATAGTGGTTGGTGTTTATCTTGGGTTCTCCACATACTTTTCACATACCTGCACTATTGATTTGATTATTTTCCCTACTCCATGCTCTGAGGCTGTAGACTTTAGGTCTTTTACAGCATAGGCTAGTTTCGTTTATATCATGTTTTTCTAGGAAAAAACTTAGTGCTCCCACTGTGTATATCACACTATTGTACATGGAAGTTACATTGACCTATTTATGGTCATTTTTTTGACATTCATAATATTATCTTATCTTTTCTTATCTCTAGATTTGACCTACACGTGGAAACCCCCTCTTAGTTGATGCTCTGCCTCTATTTCTATTTTTACTTCTCTTCTACCTTTAATGCATATTGGAGTTGTTCATCAACTGAATACAACTTCCCCATGGAAAAATCATCTTATATATGAAAAGGAAATCCATTAAGGCATTTGGATGCTAATTTTCCATCATATTCGTGCAGATTTGTTTAAATATGCAACTTCAAAAAATGCTCAATATACTCATGTATAGATAAATCCTTGTTTTCTGAAATTCTGAAACTGCCTAAATTATGTCTGATAATAGTTTGTAGGTTAAAAAGTTGCTTGCAAATTATTTAATGTATTTAACCAAACTTTTATTTTTCTCTTAGATTGGCTTTCTCGATTTCTCTACAATTGATTCTACCATTAAACTACATGGTATTGTGTATTATCCCAACCCCGTGTGTACTATATATATATATATATATATATATATATCTATATATATATATATATATATATATTTAAACTTGCTGTAGATGACTAATATCCATTCTCATTCTATTGTTCGATGACTGTTGTAGCGTGGGATTGAAAAGAAATAAATTGGAGGACTATGAGATAAGTTTGGATATGTGCTTGATGTATTCTTAGACTTGGTACTTTATTGCTACACCTTATGGACTGATTGTGGAGTTTTGTCAAACACTTAGTGTGCACCTCCCTATAGGTTTCTATCTACCCTTGGCTTGTGGTTTATTAGATTCAAAGTTTAAAAGAACTGACTAATTGAATCCTTATGCATATATGACCTTTCATTCCATGTAACATCTCAGCAAACACAAAAAAATTGCAATTTAAATTGACATTAATATTTCAGATTGTAAATGTAAATCAAATGTAACCATAATACCTCCACTCATATGAATAACAGTGACAATACAAGGAGAAATCAGATCTAGAATATATGGTCTTTTTTGTGAAGTATTGGCAGCTTCATTAGAACCAAATCTTGAGAGAGAAATCGCTACAACAAGCATACAATATATTACACCCACTGATAATCTTAGACATTTCCAGTAAGAGAACCTTCCTGTAGCTTCCAATGATGTAATAAATAAGAGAATTGTTCCCAATTTCCAAAACTAAGCACCCAACTATGATATAATCACTTCTTCCCTTCAAAATGAACCCAAACTAAGCACCGTGACCCCTTGTCTTTAGAATATATGGCAAATCTGGAAACAATGGGTAAGATTCTTCGTTAACGCTAAATCCTTCTTCAAATGGCCAAAGACTGATAAATATATATTTGTACTGGGTATACTAGCCACTTCTTGACAAGAAATTCAACCCCATCTCCAGCATATGCAAAACCCTTTTCAGACTGCGACTTTACACAGAGAACTTTGCACTTTCAATCAATGAGTATTTCAACTTTTCCTCTAGTAAGTAGTAGCACCATTTAATGGTCCAAAGGTGGATTCCTTCTTAGAGTATGCCTTCATTCACACAGTACACTATTGTCCCCTCTCTTCAATTTCCCTTCGCATGCCATGGACAGAAATGTTATTTATTAGACCAATCTCCAACTATTCCTACGAACCCATCTCATACTGACAGAATCATAGAACCTATGTTACTAGAATGGGGACGAATCAATAAATGGTCCTAGAGGGTTTGGGGAGACAAAAAAATGTGAACCCACTCACTTCCCAGCGTATATTATGCATATAAACGTGAGTAGCAATGTAATGACCCAGTCTCAAAACAAGAATGAGAATAGAATGTTATAATCTAACATCTAGCAGATGTTAATTAGGTGGTCACCGTATTGATTCCCATAAAGCCATCGGGGCCATGCAATCAAAGATCATTCAACACTTTATTTAGCCAGCAATGCACATTTTGAAAGTTTTTTTCCCATTAATCAATCTATGTTAACATATTCTTTCATTATTTTCCACTAACAAATTTAAAATAAAAAGGTATTCAATCATGCCTAGTATGCCCAGTAGAAGAAAAAGTGAGTATTAAGATACCTTGGCAACAAAGTCCTTTTCTACAAATTTGAAGGAGATCCCCAAGTAACCAAAGAGCATTGAAACCCAAGAACAAGCATGACAGAAAGGGACTAGTTAAATATCAACATTTTTCGAGTTGAGAAACAAGGCCAATTCCTGAAACTCTTCTGCAATCTGTCTCAGGGTCTCTTCGTCTTGGTGTTTGCCGCCGTTATGTTCTATTTATCCTTCCAAAATGTAAATTCTTTAGTTTTGCAATTTTATATCTATCAGAACGATGCAGTAGGATTGAGATCCAAGAGGGAAGGAATGCATTTGTAATTGATATAGTTAATAACTCCATATGACATATCCTTTAAAGACGAGCTAATATCACAACCAAGGATCAAGATTGAAGGGCTGGTCTTAATTTCATATAGAAGGTTATATATTCATGCAGCCCTTCATTGATGAAGGGCTTTCAAAAAGCTTACATTTGAAATGACAGAAATAAATTAATTGTACATTTCATTTACTTGATGACAAAAATTAAAAACAAAAAATTAAATTGCAAAATGGATTTGTCATTTTAATGGGATTTGTAAAATTGCAAAAGTGAATGTATATCCCTGCCTACATTGTGTTCAATCTATTTGATTGGGGAATAAGTCTACAATTTCTTAGACGCTTTAAGGTTTATAATAAAAAAGGAACTCAAACAGATGGTCAAGCCGGATAGTACAATCTATGGCTATAAATTTGGAAGTATGGATTGAGGACGAAAAAACGTGCTCACTAAAGAGACCATTCTTCATGGCGTTGAAGGAATTCAAAACAAGAGGCAGCCTATGCTAGAACTCCGAAGCTTCAGTTATAAAATAAAATCTATAGGGGAAGCAAAAGCAACCAAAGCTGAATGTTTTGAGATTACTGATAAATTGATAAAGTATCGAAAAGATGCAGACCTGAAGAATAAACAATGGAGGTTTTTGTACAGTCATCATCTGAAAGTTCAACAGGGCCAATTCAAAAAATTATCCTCTGACAAATATAAAACTAAAGTCTTCAAAAAGTAATAGGTTGTCAACTAATGAACTTGTGCTTAAATGCATGCACATCTCCACCTTACAGTAATAGGAAAGGAAAATTTATATTAAATTACCTTGGCTGCTAGAGTTAGCCAATGATCTAACGAGTTCTTCCTCCACCGTTTATTGTGTCCCACCAACCTTCTCCTGCAACTTCTCTCTACGTCGTCAAATTCTTCTATGCCATGGAATCTAGATAGGCACCACAACACCCAATTATTCATGTGTATTATCAAATTATATACTTAGTATGTATGGATCCATGTTGACCTACTCATAAAAAAAAACCAGTAAGGTGCAACCGTCTCCTGGTTAGTTACCTGCTACACTACTGACAGAAGCGTTGCTCGGTACCAAGAACAATGACTTTGGGGGATTTGGAATGCATTTCATAGACTTTATGTCTCTTGTGATATTATTTTTCATTTTCCAACAGTACGTTGCATCCTTCCACTTGACAACTGGGAGGTTGCGCGGTCGAAGCCGGCAAATCCCTCGTCTTCTTATAAACACAATCGCCAGCGCTATTACTAGTGACTGGATTAATTACCTTATCCGGATTCATAGAGTCTCCAAAATGTGCCGCTTTCCTAGTTTAAGGCACGTTAAGGAATCCCCTTGAACATCCTTGATGACATTAATGTTATCTCTCATGGGACCCTCGTTAGGGTAGGAGCTCATCGTATGGCCAACGGACATCATAGGATTTGCTGCGGAGAGGTGGTGCTTCCAGGGATGGGGCATGGTGGATTTTGGTTTTTGTATTAATATGGTTCCCATCAATGGGTGAGATACAAATAATGTGTGACATGTATATGGACGAGGCAGGAATCCCCATGCTCGTGACTATGTCAAAAGAATAATTTGATCTGTTCTCTAAAATACAAGAGTCGATCATATACAACTGATGATACAATAATGGTTGCCTCAAAGTGAGGCTGGATACAATACTGATCTGGTACATTGGACCCATGGCATTCTCATGGAATGCTATATCTTCATGACTGATAGTCTGCTAGATCTGGACTGGTACATAGCTGGATGGACTCACTGATGGAGAGTCAGAGTCTCTATGCTACAAGTATGCTGCATCAATCATAAATCTATATAGAAGCACTGTTGGGGCTTCTGAATATTGTCTCCAACGCAACCCGGAAATCACAAGGGACATAACCTGTTTAGGTCCCTTGAGTGGACTCATCAATGTGCTAGAGTCAGGTGACATCTGGGGTCTTTGACCAAGTACTGTGCGGACCAAACCCTGTATGAATCTCAACGGTGCGATGATGTAGTTGGAGTCAAGCACGTGAGAAAAAACCATCCCAAGAGGCACTAAGGACTCCTCTCAAGTGGTCCAAGGAACTCATCAATGAGGTTAATGAAACCAAGATACAGGAACCTCTGGGTCTATCCTATGGAATATGTGTGTTGTTGTCGATAGAGGGAGACCTTCCCCTAGTCAAGCAATGATGTTTCCTTGACCAGGAGCGCGAGGGAGATAACCGAAAGGTGTGAGATAATATGCGGACTGGCCCACTGAACGAGGTGGGGGGGGGGGGGGGGGGGGGGAGTTAAAGAGTTGAACAGGGGCAGGGGAAGTGTGGGAGACTAAAACTTCCTTTGTTCAGTGTATGACGGCAGGGAAGCCCAGGCAGCAAATGAAACTGACTCATGGGAATCGGATCACAGATGTAATACTGGGAATGTCACTACAGATGGGAAATACTTGGAGCAGGTGGACACTTTTGATATTGATGGGATCCTAGGAAGACACATTACAGAGTACTTTGAAAAAATGTGACCCAATGTGGGAATGCTGCCAAACTATTTTCTGTGGGGTGGTGTCTAGGGACACAATTGTGGTATGATCTCGTGGATTTTTGGCAAGCCCGAGAAGGTAAATGCTCAAGAGCGCTTTCAATTTTAGAGATTCTGAAAGCACGAAGAAGACTCCAGTGGGGGCTCTTTTTTGTTGGTAGTCTCCTGTGCCCGAAAAAGGATAAAAGTATACATAGGAGAGCTCGCCCATCTTGTAGGGGATGAGAGATTTATTTACCATTGGTAGTCCAATCAGGCCGAAAAAGGTTAAGCCTATATTGACTGGACAATCATTCAGATACTTTTACGAGTATGAACGAAACCAAGTTTGCTCGAAAATATTTTCTCGATGAGAAGGATGCAAAAGAGCTTAACGACAACCTATAGTGATCTTTTTTGTAAGGTGCGGCCCCTCTGCCCAAGAAAGCATAAAAGTATGCAGAGGGGAATGGTCTTGGCTTGAATGTGCCAAGGAGGTCCTTTTCAATTGATGGTCTACATGGTCCACAAAAGGAGGTAAACAAGACGATGTAGATGCCCTTTCCTATACTTTATCGAGCGGGAAAGGATGCAGTTGTGCTCGGCTATCTTTTCATTGTTTTAAGGAGTCAAAAAAGAGCTTAAATGAAACTCCAGTATGGTCAACCGATTGCGGTGGCATAGGAGGTGCCCCATGTTGGGACTATGGACAGTGGTCCAAAGGTCATCCGCGCAGTATGGCGCAGTATGGACGAAGCAGAAGGCTCTCAAACATACCAATACATGCGTGGGATAGATCGCGGTAGAGGCTCGCGAGTTGGTGTGGCAAAGGCATGCAAACCGAGGTGGCTCTTGGACATAGGTCAAGAGAGCGAGTGTGTGTGTTGTGGTGGAAAGACTTGACTACATGCGATGTGAGTGCAATTCCGAGGGCACTTATATGCCAAATACATGCAATAAAAAGAAATTGTTTTGTCGACAATGGTCTAGAGGTCTGCATAAGGTGCAGTGAATAGAAAATACAACTATGTGTTAAAAATACAAAACAAAACTAAAGAATGGCAACCCTTAATGGGAAGTGGCCCAAAAACTTGCATGAGTAGCAGTCGAGAAGTGTGATACAAGTACAGGTCCATAGACACTTGCATCGTCATGTCATGGCTTCGTAAATCGAGGTGACTTGTGGGAAATGGTCCCGAAATTAATTTATTAAACATGAGACGATGGTCTCATAAAGACATATAAATTTTAGCCCAGAGATGTGAGAGGTGTCTCGAACCGGTTCTGGGTGACTTTGAATTAGCAGCTGATGGTGCTGCCCCTGGTGCGTTGGTGTACTTAGGAGTTTTTGTATCGCTATGTACATCCTGCTGAGAAAGCATATGTGGCTTCTCATTTTGTATTGGACATGTTTTGGACATGCGACTTATCTATTTATCTATATATATTTTTGACGCACGTGGATGTGCTTTTATTATGTGAGTCTTTTTATGATGATGTGGAATGCAAATGTCTATGTGATGTGGTATTACACTTGTGTGTGCATTTTTGGACATAGTTATGCATGATGTTATGGTTGCATGTTTCCTATATGCGGTTGTGGATGTGCCAATTTAGAATATCATTAGCCATTTAATCTGTGACACTATTGAGGTTTCTGGGAACATGTGTGAATGTGATGGATTCAAATGCTCTAACCATCTGTTTAGTGCGCAGGTACTTTCTAAAGAGGCAGGGATCATGTACTCGATAGTGGTTGTTCAACTGAGAAACAAGCAGTTGGGAGTCTAAGAAGACATCGATATGGTGAATACCTAACTAGAGATCGATGACCAAGAGGCCATTGACACCATCATAGTCATTCTGGTTGTTGGTTGCGGTGCCTACGCATATTTCATCGATGTGGATCGACTCATGCGATGGGGAGTAGATGACCCATGCATCCAAGGTGAGGTTTGGAGACCATCTTCTTGCTCCATCAGCAAATACCATATACCAGTTTGAGGTGTGTTCCATCCGAAGCAATGAGAGGAAACGATACATAACACTCAATTTTGAAAAATGTGTAAAACAACAAATGGAAAGATTATAATGCAAGTTGAACTGTCGTCACTCAAAGGGGTGAAGTTAGAGGGAAATTCATTTGGACTTCCATGGGGTCAGTGGTCATTCCTTTATGTGACACGATGAACCCTAGGAGACAGCTCGTTGGTACACAAAAGACACTCTTGAAAGGGTTCAAGTGGATTCTGTACGGGCGACAGCATATGAAGACTTTTTGCATGTCATCTATGTGTTGTCACTAGTGGAAAATGAGAGATTAGTGACCAAAAAATGACCAAAATCCACATATCGATGACCAATTTTGGTTTGGCGATCGTTGGTGGCTAATTTACGGTCTTTTATTACGCGACCAAAATTGGTCATTTTTATTTTGGTCATTTATAGCTTGTCAGTTGGTCATTATTTTGGTCATATATTTGGTCATTAATTTGGTCATATTTGAATCAATGACCAAATATATGACCACATTTATAACCAAATTAATGACCACATGGAAAACTAGAATATGACCAAATTTTGTCGCGTATTAAAAGACAGCAAATTGGCCACCAAAACTGCTTTTTCGTCATTGATATGCGAATTTTGGTCATTTTTCTGGTCATTTATATCTCATTGTTTGGTCACGTGTCTCTCAATTTTTTGTTATTTTATATATAATTTTGGTCATTAATCTCATTTATTGGTCACTAATTTAGTCATTTTTAGTGGTTTTATGTGTGGTTATTATATTTTAATAGTTTTAATGGTGTCCATTATTAATCAATATAAATTTTTAATATGGTATTGTGTTTAAATTAAAAAAAGAATCATACATTATTTATCATCATCTAATACACATTTGAATTATGCAAATATAAAGTGCAACCATATAAGTTTTAAACCGCACAAATTATATTATACGAAATGTCAAGTATTACAATAAATGAGTTTTCTCAAAAACTATCTCCATATAACTTTACATGAAAATCATCTAGTACACCGATAACTTTTCAAAATATTACATTGGCTAAACCATCCCACTTGTACTTTGTTGCTAAGCCATACTTGGATCCCATGACAGCTTCAAAACCATACTTAGCAACTTGAAACCCTCAGCAATAGGCTCTTCATACTCAATGGAAAAGCATCAGCAACAGAATTTTCATACTCAATTTTCCACTTTTTGAGCTTTCTATGTGCGCACGTGCTTTTGTATTCGCACTGCACATGCTTCTAAGCTTTCTGAGCTTTATATCTGCGCACGTGCTTCTGTATCCACATTGCAGCAGCCTCCCTCTTCATGTTTTTACAAAGATTTCCAGTAAGGTTACCTTCAAACAACACATGTTAAGCAATAAATTGTATTGCTCAGTAAAAATAAAAAACAAATAACTAAAAAATGTACATAGAAATTTCACAAGATTTAACATGGCAAAAAGAAACAATTCCAACAAACAGTTATATATGTGCTTATTATAACAAATACAAAAACACTTCTGATACCTCTGCTTTTGAGCTTTCTGAGCTTTATATCTACGCACGTGCTTCTGTATCCACATTGGAGCAACATCCCTCTTCATGTTTTTACAAAGCTTGCAAGTAAGGTTATCTGCAAACAACACATGTTAAGCAATAAATTGTGTTGCTCGGTAAAAATAAAAAACAAATAACTGAAAAATGTACATAGTAATTTCACAAGATTTAACATGGCAAAAAGAAACAATTCCAACAAACAGTTATATATGTGTTTATTATAAAAAATACAAAAACACTTATAATACCTCTGAAGGAAGTCCAACTCCATTGTATTGCCTAGTAGCTCTTTCATGGATATGATGGCTTCCGGAAAATTTCAATACTTAACAACCTGATTGGGTTTTTACAAATATTCTAAGACATTACTAGTAGTTTTCATCTCCCTAAAATTTACTAGGAACCTTTATTTTAGTAAAAATGCGTCTGGTTACATACAATGGGATGCCGAATTATTTATCTCAAGAAAATGTTTTCAGAGCTCCAATCATCTCTTGGTTGCTAAATTCTTCTTTATCATCACTTACAGTAACTGTCACTATATTTGAACTTTGTGAAGGAAAAACGTCTTCTCTTCCATTGCTAGAAGTACTCCTCCCCATCTTTTCACTTCCATCAAAGACGATCCCTCTCAATATCAGTGTCTTATGCATTCCTCCAATCATCTCTTCATAGATTGTATCTCCTTTTTCCCTAAAAACACATACATATTGGCTATATCCAAGCCCCATCAAACATACAGGTACATGCAAATCACCAAATCTAACTTCTAGTAATACAGATCTCGCTCAACAAGAATTTATTGCATGGGTTTTGTTTGAGCCAGAAGTGCTTAACATGCACTCGTCAAAGACCAAATCCATCCAATTAAATTTAGAGGCAAAGAACTATCTATAATTTTATCACCTTAAATCTTGAGAGCTTGAAGCATGAAGAGGCAGCACACACAGTTGGGAAAATTTTTGAGAGTAAAGCACATGGCATCTTAAACCTCTCATTCTCAATTGTCATCTCAGCTCATGTGCTTTGGGTGCCTGGAAAAACAGTACCCATGTAAAATCTTTAAAATATGGCCAGAAGTGCTTAACATGCACTCACCAAAGACCAAATCCATCCAATTAAATTCAGAGGCAAAGAACTATCTAGAATTTTATCACCTTAAAGCTTGAGATCTTGAAGCATGAACAGGAAGCACACAAAGCTAGGAACAATTTTGAGAGTAAAGCACATGGCATCTTAAACCTCTCATTCTCAATTGTCATCTCAGCTCATGTGCTTTGGGTGCTAGGCAAAACAATACCCAAGTAAAATCTTAAAAAGATGATAGGAGTAATCAATATTCAATGATAGTTCTAAATCTTGATTCTATTATACTAATAGAGAGCTTTCACGGCTCCCTAGTATTTGGAATAAATAAAGTTAGCTCTTGTACTCCTTTCTAAAAATTTGTTAGCAACACCATTTTAATGTCATGTAATTGGAGCTAGTAAACAGGTGCCTTAATCAACAAACAATATTTGTCTATATTTTCAGGAGGCTGAATACCACTCCTGTAGTGACATAGAACATATACCAATTACTGAAAATTACATCTAGAATTGAAACTTATAGTGGATATATTATTGACTGTATACGCCAAGAAATGGGGGTTATATGCTTCAACATCCTCCATTAGGAATCAAGAATTCTATGGACCTCTCAATTTTCTCATGCTTATTTCTTGGTCCCTCTGCACCCCAGCAATAATTGATATGAGAATCATAATATTGATCTGGTTATATGGGTGAATCTATACTATCGCCGGCTATATATAGAAGTTGGCTCCCACTGCTGCAAATTAGAGCATCAAATGTAGACAATTTTAACTCCAATAGACTGAAGCACAGAAATAGTTTCTGAAACTATCAATGCAGTTGATAAGATGAATCCAGGAGATGGGAAGTTGCTAGTAGAGTGAACTCAATTCATAATATCTTGGATAATAATAGCTATTTTACTAACAAGGGGTTATCCACTCGCACCATAGTAATCCATTGCAATATCAAATAGACGCTTTCTTCTCCTGAGAGGTAGTTTCCCCATAGAATTAAAGCTATTATTTCGATCAATATTTCTTTTTCCTGTATCATTTGCTTCTCACGGTTTATATTAACTGTTCTTAGTCTTCTCTATGATCATCCTAATGTGATCAGCAATACCCTCCCCATTATCTTCATTTTGAAGAAGCTTATCAAGTTCAATAGTGTTATTAAGTGAATTTGAGCAAGAAGGTTTATATGCATATAATGAGAGTCTAAGGGATGTATCTGGGTCATCCTTGAATGAACCAGTGTCTGATTCAGAATCCATATTTTCATTGAAATCATTTTCACTCTGCCATTGTGGGTGTCTCATTCTGCATTGGGAAATCCTTGACAAATATATTTTACAATGTTGTGGCCAAGAATAGAGATGAATGTTCTTCAGACCATTTTTCCTGCATTCAACCCAAAGGTTCTTATCAGTTACTAGTCTATACAAAGCAGCTGTAATTTCCTTGTCATTATGCGGATCTACCAACAAACCATTCTTCAACATTTGCACAAGAATGAACCAATTTGTAAGAAAAAAATCAGAGAGCAATTGATGACGTTATATCCATTCAGACTTTTAGTTTTGAAGATAGAATTTTCAATATACCTGTTTAATGTCTACATGTCCTCCATTCTGTGGCAACCATAGGCAATCCATGTGCAGCTGCCTGCATTTAAACAAAGTGGGAGAATGACATGCTTTATTCTTTTTACACAACAAAAAATGATTTTAGATCAAATTGTTAGGTCAGAGACCTTGATATAAAAATCTTAAAATCTTAAAATTTCATCTTAAAGATCAAATTTTCTGTCAATAAGAAGAGCAATAATGGATAATTTCTTCTTATAATTTGACAGGAAGTTTTATAAACCTTGGTTTTTGCAGCAATCCTATATATATTAGCAACTTCTGATTGCTTGTGATGTTTGGGATATGCCACTTCTCCAAAGAGATCATCTCCAAGAGCATCTCCTCCAAAGACAATTCTGAGGCTTTGCAGCAAGGCCTCTCTTAGTTCCCTCATTACAAGTGAGGTTGAAGGCACCTGCAAAAATATTAATAAATTAGTAACATTTTGAATATTTTCAAATTGCATGACCACTCAACACAAGTGACCAGAATGGGAATAAAGGTAAATTATAGTACCAAACACTCACAAGGAAAGCAAAATTATTGGATATAAGGGAATAAATCAATTTAGGCTAAAAATATGGAATGTACAAGTATTACTATTTATGGTCATCCCAATGAAGGACCCAAAAAGTAATTATGTCTAATCCAAACATAAATGAACTCTCTCAGGTGCAATACAAAAAATTATTTAGAGAGAATTATTAATTTTTATAACACCAACTAAACTAAGGAAACCAACAGTATCAGAGATACAACAAATATATATTACCAGTGTATACTTCAACTTGCACAAAACTGTACTAGTAGAAGGATCATTTATGCAAAAATTGCAAGTTTTTCTCCATACAACAATGAACACCAGGACAATTAAGTGTACATCTGGGTTTTGGAAACAAAAATCACAAAAATTTCAACAATTTAAGCATGTTGGAAAATTTACAGAATGAAAATATATTTCCAGATGCCAAAATACAAGATTCCAAAATATATTTCCTGGAGCATGAATCAGGAGCATTTTAAATATTCCTAGTCACCAACATGAAATTTCATAGAGGAAGAAATATTATTGTAGAATGAAAACTACAGGACACTGGACATTATAGTTTAGTTCAATAAGGTCCTTAGGATGCTACACACTATTTGCATTAATTTGGATGTCTGTTGAATTGGATGTTTTGAATATGCTTTAACATCCACAATGTCTAACATTTGGTGGTAGAAAGCTTTTGTAAAACTGATGATTTGAGGCAAGACCTGAATTATCAGATGCAATTCCCATTTGAATACATAGAGAATCATTCACTACAAAATACAGTTAGAAGGTTCTACTGCTTAGTGCTCATGATATGTAATCAATTTGTTTCTCTATCTGATAAGTCCACAACATGAACGACAAGGAATCTCTACTTAAATTCCATAAAGGAATAATGATAGTAAATTAAAAATCTAAAATTGAGTTCATGAATACTAGCATCAAGGGATGTTGTGCTTTCTAATACTTTTGATGCAGAAGATTATGCTGTAAAGGATTTTCTTAATCTTCATTATTCTATCCTCTTTCCATATTTTCTCGATGCTCATCACCTTTGAGGATATGCTATGATATGGCATATCTCAACCAAACTTATATCCAGAACAAACATATCATAGGTGCTTACTGGAAAGACTATTTCAACACTGCAGTTAAGTCAATTTACAAGCAAAGTTCTTTAATGCATTTTCAAGCTGTTTTTTTATGGCTAGTTATTCACTAACTTGCAATTCATGGTTAAAATTTAAAGCAATAGCAGTATTTAAATCATTGCATACACCCAAAACTTACATATGTTAGGTTTCACTGTTTCACTATTTGTGATAACTGAAAATTATTACAAGCTAATATTTCAGCACCAACCACATCCGTGTTTATTTACTCAGAAAGCATAAATTATAATAGTTTAAAACTCAATTGTCAAACTCACTCAAATCTCTTAGAAAAAACTGAATGAATAACACTCACCCACACTGCCTTCTTTTATGAATGAATAAGGTAAATATTTTACAAAATAGAGATCCTAAGTTTAGAAGCGAAAATTATAAACCCTAAATTTAACCTAGAAAAGTGCATCCTCCCTACATGAGCATGAATTTTATTGGAATAGAGTGCCCTGTTCTAATTCTGGAAAATCCCTTAGCCCATGCACCTTAGATAAATCTGGAAAAGTCCCTAAGGTTGGCACCTTTTCCTTAATATGCAAAATTCCCCAAGCCAAACACCATTTCCTAAATCTAGAAAAGATAAAATAAGTACAACAATCTTCTATTTAAAAAAAAGGCTATGTGTGGAACAATTTAATAAAAACAAACCACTGAAAATTTAAATAACTAAGGTTGAAATATGCATGTTGTAGGCATGTACACACACTATTATTGTCTACATAACTACAGTGTTGCATCACCTTAACACTAACACACCCTCAACCAATGTGCATCTTTCTGCTGCATATCCAAGGTATCGCTGCTACAGAATCTACAGTTGATGAATTTGTTGCCAAAGATCATGCTACTGTAGAAATTACTTCTATCAAACCTGTTGTTGAGGAATATGCGGTTATAGAATCTGCTGCACCTCTGTTGAAGGGGGGAAAATCTACAACAACAACCAAAACTAACACTTCCTTTTTGCAAGGAAAGTGTTCTCCACAAATCCAAGTCTCGAATAGATAACTGGTTTGTAAAAGAGCTACAAATTATAGAATAATTTACTAAGAAGCATGTGCTAGCATTTAAAGACAAGCATTCCAGCATTTATCTCTATGTCAAAAAACATACCGTATTTTCAGCACAAGTTGGTGGCATGAAAAGTGTCAGACCTCCATCTATGTAGATACAATTTCTGAAAATTGTGATAGGCATTGGTGCAAGATATCTGTGGAAAAATATTAGACTTCCTCTTTGTCAAAATCCATTACCATCATTGTACAGTAAAAACATTTCTGTGGTGGAAAAAGCCGAAATTCTTGTCCTCGAAGAAAAAGACAGAAACAGCAAAACAAATTTAGAAAGCACAAAGGTAAAGAATATACCCTAGTATAAAAGAATAAGTGAAAACTGCATCAATCAAATCCTCCATAGAGTCAAACTGATCTATAAGAAAGGCCCTCGGTGATCTGAACACTTGTGTTATAGCAACTGTATCACAATAGTAATAGTAGATCAAGTAAGCAGCAGACTGATGTCAAATGTCAAGAATAAAAAATTACCCAAAATCATTGGCATCTGATGTCTTCTTACTAAATCAAATATAATGAATACAATCCCGAAAAGAACTTTGTAGACCCATGGGTATTGGATAAAGCATTAACATACCGTCTTGATGTTTTTTGTTGGTAAGTTAATTTTGTTCCTTTTATGAATAATTTATGGCCTAAAGTAGATATATCAGTAGACAACTTAGGTTGTGGTCCTTAATTTTTTTTTTATGTTTCACAAAGGTTGATCCCAAGGGTAGGGGCCAAACAAGTTCCTGGGACAGCAGGAGGCTACAGCCAAAATTATGTGGATAGAATAGGAGACGTAAGGCACAGGACATAGGGGACCCCCCCAAAAAAAATATTTATCTATCTATATATAAAGAGAGAGAGAGGATGGGAGAGAAAAATAAAAGTTTAAAATTTTTAATGAATTGTGATTAAGCACAAAAAACACAATGGATGGAAATTACATCAATACCTGAACTTTGGTAGCATCAGCATGACCTGTGTTTACTTCGCATTATGAGTGGGCCATACCTTCAAAACCTGAACTTTGGCAGGATATATGTGAACTCCTATAACATCAATCACAAACCCCTAGTACTGGACAAAAGTCTTCCCAAAGAAGGATTTATTCATTTTGGCCTACAACTTATATTGGTGAAGGAGATCCAAAACAGTGTAGACATGTTGCAAATCTGACTAAGACTTACATAAAATGCCAAAGGAGATCCAAAATAGTGTAGACATGCTGCAAATGATTTGACCAAGACTTACTGAAAACAAAAATATCATCTAAGTAATGCACAAAGATGTGGTTGGAATACATCATTGATGATTCTCAAGGAAGTGGGAGGCATATTAGTGAGGCCAACAGGCATGACCAGCCACCATCCAGTCAAAGAGACCAAACTTCATCTTAAAATCTGTATTCCAGAATCCAGATATCTTTCATTTCCATATGCACTTGGGGATAGCCTGAAGTAAGGTCCAGCTTGGTGAAATACTCCGTCCTCTTGAGCTAATCAAGAAGGTCATCAATTTGAGGCAATGAGTAACAGTTCTCAACAGTGACATTGTTAAGGGCCTGTAATTCATGCAAACGTGCCACATGTTGCTCCTTCATGATAACCATAAAGGCCGGGAAGCTACAAGAGGATGTGTCAGCCCTGATCTTTCCTTCCTCAAAGACTTTTGTGATCTTTCACTCAACCTACACTCTTCTTAAGGGAAGTGTAATATGCACAAAAATTGGGCAATGAAGAATCATGAACCAACCTCGTAGAATGTTACATGTTATTCCATGGGTTATTCAAACACATCTTTTTATCAATCAAGGATTTTTCATTGTATATTAGAGAGAAGGAACCTCCCTTTGTTGTCTTACTTGACTTGACAAAAAATGCAAGGTGACATGAATTTCTTAGGATTGACTTGTTTAACATTCAGTCTAACAAAATGTATAGTGGGACAGTAGAAGAAGAGCTGGAAATAAGTTTGCATGTCTTACTGTTCTTGTGCAACCTGTAGGTGTTGAAGTAGCCATCATATTGTGCATGTCCGGTACACTAATATGGCATGCCAATAATCAAATTAGAACAATTTGAGGAGTGATATCATACTCCACTATCTCACAGAATGGTCCAATGGCTAATGAGATGAAACACCTTTGATTGACAAGAGTAGGTTATCCACCATATTGATACAGCTTGGGGTGAGGAACAGTTAGAAACTACAGGTCTCCTACCAAATTTCGGGACCCTAGATTCTTCTAGTTTCCTTTATCCATGGTGATAGAAATTAATTTGTTCTTGATATGGAAATTCAGAGAGAACAAACGTTCTTCCTCACTCCCCGTGTAGTTCTTGGCCACTAGAGCCAATTGTGGATTTGTTGTAGATGGGATAGTTATATCTATGCCGAAACCTCTAGAGAGTTGTTCTTCAATAAGGATCCTTCTAACCAATCATTTGTCCAAAAGGACCCTACATTCATCATCAGAATGTCCATAATATCAATGATGAGAGCAACACTTCATATTTTTTGTCCCAATAGTAGGTGTTGTGCTAAGATGCCCCACATTCTATCCACAACTATCAAGACAACCCTTGGAAGTGACAGGGGGTTGAGAATAGGAAACCACCTTCTTTTGACTAACAAGAGTGGTTTTAGGATATTTATCCACTATTTGGAAGCAAGGTGGAAAGCATGCTCCAAGGAAATAACAAAGAATAGCTCCAATTCCTTCATTAAATTTGATAATAACCCAAAAATGAACTTAACATAACACAGGAAGTGTCTTTGCAGTCTCATATCTCAAGCTTGATAAGTATTTTGTTGAAGATGTCAATAAACTATGGACAAAGTATGTTGATATTAGTTGATGTTGTAGCCACCTTGCTAGCAAAGCATCCTTGTACCCTACAGGGTAAAACCTCTTGCATATTACATCTTTGAAGTCTCCCCAAGTGTTGATCGAGAATCAGTTGTTGGCTAGAAACTCTAATGATGTGAGCCTAGTTTTCCTTGTAAACTCTAATGACCAAAATTTTGTTGGCCTCTATCAAGTTCAACTAGGTTTTGAAATAAGAATGTTATATATTCGATAGTTGAGCTTTTGAGAGCCCAAGCAAATTTTGGCATCGATAGTGTAGAGTCAAGCTTGAAGGTCTATTCGAATGGGAACCCTTAAGTGAATAGTGGGTTGAGGTTGAGGTTGTGATTGGACCCATTGTTGATGGTTGATGAGTTTTTGGAACATTCTCATCATATCATACAACATTTTATATTGAAATAGTTTGGAACTCTTTTTCTTGTTGTTGTGTAAATAGGGTTTCCAATAATAGGCATTCTTTCTCCTACATTGTTCAACCAATACCTACGCAAGATTGGAGGCTTGAGTCTCCCAATTCACTAGAGCTTCTATAGGAAGACATTCTTAAATCAATCTAGGATCAGTGAACCTCGTGTGAAATTTCTAGGCTGCCCAAAGTATGCCTGTAGCTGCCTGAAGTATGCCCATGTCCTTGGGCTTGCTGCTCAAAATTTTCTGGGTTTCCCAAACTGTTATGGCAGCTACCCAAACCCTTCTAGGCTGCCGACAGTATGACCAAGACTACCATGGGCCCTGGTAGCTAGCTGGTGGCTTGGCGTTTGAGTTTTCTTGTTTTCCATCGCCTATTTTCTTAGCGGCTATGGCGGCTAACTACTGTCACCCTCTAGCGGTGACTGCGATGTCTTCTCTGCCACCCAACTCTGCCCACTGTGACTGCATATTGTAATAGTATAAGAGGAAACTAAGGAGAGAGGAAGACATAAGCCAGTCACATAGATAATTGATTGGTTGATGAAGGACTGTCAACTAAGTGTGCAGGTGAAGGGGGCAGGGTTAGAGGAAAGGAGAGAAAGGGGTAGTCGAGGGCTAGTAACCAACAAGATTGAAGGACAGATCTTGAGGTTTGAAAACTAGCATTTTGTCATTGTATTTTTCTTAGTAGCCCATTATCCCAAGATGGGATCCCAAGGTTCTTTTCTCTGTAAAAATCAATTTGTTTGCTGGTTTTTCCCCAGTTAGGGGCTTTCGAGGGTAATTCGATGTGTCAAATATCGTGGTGATTTCTTCAGTATTTCCACTGCGTTGTTTTGTTTATACCTAGCGTATTTTTTAATAATAATTGCATAAACTATTAAATCTTGTTTGGATCACTAAAATAAACATGGTATCAGAGCCATGGATAAAGCTTTGAGCAGGAATAATTTTTGACCAGGTTCATGTGAAAGAAGAAAAAAATAAAAAAGGACCTTACGACAGTTGTTGTACAACCTCCATCTTGCAGAGCAATAACAATCACGGGCTAGTGGACTTTGGGCCATGGGAAGAGCTGAGACTGGGAGGTAGGCCGACTAGTGGTTAATTGAAGTGATGGCGGGTAGGAGAACTTGGGTGTGGAGGACAAATCTGTCATATTCTCCATAGTCCCTTCATATAAGTATTTTAACCTAGCTCTCAGCATTGATTTGTGCCATGACTATTGTTGCAATTTCTACAGATCTACACACTATTTAGTTGGCACTCATGGTGAGCATGCTTTTTATTTCACCTTGGACAAAAGACTGCTAGAGATTTCTCTACCTCATCTAGCTTATTTTTTATCTGGAGGGTGTCGAATTGTACTGCTAATGAGGGGACCACAACAATTTACACTACACTTGTGGGAACTGCATTAGTTGAGGGGACCATAGCAGTTGGTGTTAATGAAGCAGGAGTAGCAATAGGTATCGCAACTATAGAGCAGGAGAAGTTGTAGGAATAGATGTGGTCATGGAAGAAGAGAAAACTCCAACAGATGTAGAGATAGTTGGTGTCAAAGAATCCATAACACTAACTGGGTTTGTTGGCAAAAGAGGCATAACTGGTGTAGCAACTATCGGTGTCCCTGTTGATGCTAAGACTATAGAAGCTACATATATGCTAGGAGAAGATAGATTTGGAGATGCTTTTGATTGAGATGATGTGACAACCACTAGAACTGGTGATGCAGCTGTGGACAATGATCCTTCAAAGTTTTCAACTGAAGCCACTGCTCTCTCTTCCTGCTCTTGAGCTATCTAAGGAAATCCCACAAAAGAGTTTACTAAAACAGATTGCTAAAAGTTGTCGTATCAAAAATTCATAAGCCTTCTCAAGGAATAATATGAAATAGTACAAACCTTCAGTTGATCTCGAATATTCCACTTGGACTGTTTTGTGATTTTGTTGTAGCAGTACCTGTGTAAACAAAAGAAATGGGAATTTGAGATAAATTCTGCAAAGGCTTTGATTCAACCTAAACATCAAATCAACAATGGTCTAATAACATAAAAATATTTACTCACTTTTAGTCCTCTGGATTTGTAAATTCTTTGCAAACAGTGGATGCATATAGCCTCTGTATAAAAAAATGTAGGAACCAATAAAAGTATTAAAAATAAAAACATTAGTAGATTAGAGTAATTATTAATGTGGAACAAAATCCCACCGCTTCTTGTCATAAATATATTCTAATAGATCAAAATTTGTGACAAAATATATTCTATACTATAGTGACAAAATTTGTGTTCAGAAGCAAGCCACCATAGTTGGATTTGCACCCATCCCATGCTCCATAATATCCTTTCTGACTTATCTACACAATCCACCTGGTACTTGCAAGTTATTGGCATAGTTCTTTACCTTCTTCAATGTTTTGTAAAGTTGAACAGTAAAAGTGCTAGGTATAAAAAGGGCATCAAAGGACCCTTTTGTCTACATGACACTATCAACTGTGCAATATATTTGACATATAAGGTACATATAAAGAGTACATATAAGGTAATCCCGTGTTGAAGAAGATATGGACAAGTTCGCAAGGGGCCTCCTTAAACTAGGAAAAGATTTAATGGTTTTTAGAAGGGGACTCAATGCTCACCTTTGGTCATGAAAACAATTGGAAATTTGCAAATAGCAAAGGATGTTTGGGGATATGAATAGGTATTGGGTGAAGTGGTTGAGAAACATGGGGATTAATCGGTGGAAGGAACTTTGACACTTCCAAAACCAAGAGTGGTCCAAATATAGCTAGAAGCAAAGTGTTAACTAGAGTGCAGAGCCAACCTTTTAAATATTTTTCAAACCTTTCCCAGAGAAAAAAAGACCAATTAGACTATTTGGCCCTCAGTCAGAATTGAAGGATTAAAGCTAGAATTATGGTACAACTTCTTCAGTATACAGGTCAGAAGAATCATATCAAAATATTCTCTCTAAACCTTCTATTGAAACCAAACTTAATTGAAGGTGGAATCTCAAAGAATAAGATAAAATGCAAATGGATCAAAAGGGTGAAATCTAGTTGGAATGTAAATATTTCCTTCGAACAAAAGTTACATATATTGTTCATCCTATAGATGGAACTCTTTATTAAAGGACATCTTCATATGAAAGGATTCACAAAGGGGGATCACAATTAGTATGGGAAACCAAAGGATGTTGGACATATTTACTGGAGGTGCCCATTTGCTAAGGAGGTCTGGAACTTGATTCAAGGCCTTTTTGCAAATGCATTCACTTCTTAACTATACTAGTGGGCTATTCTTCTTGGGTTCATGAGTATCAGGCTTTTGAAAATAATAATAATAGCTATTTCGTAAGAGTCCAATTTATATGCAAATAAGTAGGTTAAAGTTTTTTACAAGCTTATATAATTTAATCCAAAACTACCAACTATACCATGGACCCATTCTAGGTAGGTTCTTATTTTCCCTTCACATTAAAATTTATGACGATAAATCAGAAAACAATGAAATACACAGAGACCTACTGCCTTAATTGAGATATGATGTTGAACATTTATTTCAGGCTCTTGAGTAGAGGGACCATATAATACATTTTCAAGAATCTTTTGTATTATTATATTGATTTGCAAAGTGTAGTTTCATGATTAGAGAATAAGCATTATATGGAGTGCTTCAAGTATCAAGACTATTTGTAGAATCCAATAAAAGGTTCCAAATCTTAAGGTATCCATTGCATTGGAGTAATCACCCATATTTAATGTCCTTTATCACCGTCCAATCTATTATCTGCAGAAAGCAATGGGTTAGAAAGGATTACAAACAAGACAATATGCAATATTAATCATATGTTCTTCCTCTCCAGCATTTTGCAATTTCTCTTGAATTTTAAGCAAAAAATATAACAAAATACTATTCTTACTTATAATGCGGTATTCTGGCCTATGTGTTTTAAATGGACACAGTTGACATCGATGATCTTTTCTTTTGATCGCTTCTTGTACCTTAATTACGACCTTCATCATTTGTACATTAGATAAACAGAACAATGTATTGCTATTTTATTTTTTAAATATTAGGTAGGTGTACTCTTCCAAAAAAGAATATATGACAGTAAGTATCATACGCATGGCTATTGTAGCACAATAAGCATCACATAATGTGTCAGCTGCTTTAGGATGACCATTTTCACCAAGAATAATATCATAATTATCCCACATTTTAGGCACTAGGGGATGCAACTTATTGGTTTCCATTATTGTACAAAAATAGTGCCTTTTGTTTTGTTTGGGTTGTTAATGGCTAAACACCCACTAAGAAATGAGTTGAATGAAAAGAATCCAAACATTCCAAATAGAATCCCTTTATAGACATCAATATCTACATGAAGGATTCCAAAGTCTAAGGTCACATATCCCATGTCCATTTATGGTTATTGGAAACTAATGTAAGTTCTTGTGCAACTTTCTAGCCTTGAAAGTATTTGAAAATCCAGATACTGAAATGGTTCCGACTGTGATGGGATTGTCTAAACTGCAATCCTGTTTATCATTTCATAAACAGAATTATATGAATTGTCTTCAATTCCCAATTTGAGTTTGCTCCATGTCTACGGTCCAAACCAAATATAGCCCTATTTAAACAATCTTCCCCCTCCATATTTCCCACATACATTCTACTCAGCGAAATTCTACAAGCAATCTCCAACCAAATTTACCTTCCCTTTTGTGAATTTTTGTCTTGCTTGGTTTATGCCTTTAAGGTTATTTCATAAGAAATCTTGCAGTGACACAAAAGATCCCCATCCAAACATCCTTTGTACGTACCCCAAAAACCAACTTTAGGGTCAGATCGTGATAAAAAATTCACAAGTGTCCAGTGCAGACCTCCCAATCCATGGTTTAGAACATGAGTGCCTTACATCCACACGGTCAGCTTTTACATCCTTGCATAAGATTTTCAATCTTAAATCATCTTTAATTTGGCTCGTATAAGAGCTGGAATTTTCTACTTAGCACATTGTCTTTTTGGTGTTTTTTTTATACATCCATACACTCATTTTATGTGGTGGTCCATTTTCTATAGTAGTCAAGTTTTAGGACAGCCACCTCTAAACCCAAGTCTAGCCCTTACGTTCATACCAAAGAGTCTATTTTCCCTTCTGATTTGCTCAATTAGGAATGGCACCCAACCCGAGACCTTAAATGGTCAAAATCGATTTCATACTGGTAGCGAAGGGCACCGGTCCGGTTTAAAAATATCTTACCATGTAGGTTGTCTATGTGTTGAAGTTCTACTAACTCTAACATCTATTGGGTCTTCATTGTTTTCTCATTCAAGGATAAACCGATCCTTCAACTACTGTGAGAAGGCCGGTTCCATCGGCAAGCATTTGGGAAAGTTGGACTGGGGTCGCCTTCCTTGGTTAGTCTAGATCTATTCTCAGTGGAACCAAGAAACTTGAAGAGAGGGCACCCAACCTGGCATGAAAATTTAGGGTAGATTCCCAAGGTTCCACCAGTTTGGAAATCATCAATCTCTGTGGATATATAAATCACCATATTATGTGATAACGAGTCCAATAAATAGCAAAAAATAGGCCATAGTTGCTTGCGATATATCACTTGATGAAGCAAAAACAATCTCAAAAATATGCCAACTAAATCTGGCATAACAGGTCTGATATTAAAAGATAGATGACATGATTTATTCACCAACAAGTTATGATCCTTGTGAAACAAATAAAATTGTTAAGAGTTAGATAAGGAAACAGGTCGGGTTTTAGAACCATTTCTATCCTTACCAAGATGTCTAAAGATCGAGTATTAAGAATATTCTTGCAGGCTTGCACATTTTACAATGACACTTGGAAGAAGTCCAGCAGCCAGCTACATTCTTCCTTCTGCAACCTGCTTCTCCAGTCTCACCATTTACAACCACCAATGTCTTCTGCAACATCATATTTTTTTCCTATTTCAGCTTCAATGCTTGCATCCTAAAGTTCTTCCAACAAAATCAAGTTCTTGCTAGTGTTTTATTTTTATTTTTGTTGACATTCATAAGCTCTATGACCTTTAACATTGCAATTTAGCAAATCATATAACTTTGAGAAATTGTTGACTCTCTTCCACATCCAATATCTCAATATCTTCTTCTCTCATATTTCTAGTATCCTTATAGTTTTCAATAGAAGCAAATGTAGGTGTATTTTAAGTTCATCTGATTAGACATCTATTAGGAGTTTCTTCTCTACAGCCTCCAATGATAGAGAGATTGCATGAAATTTGAAGGGAGGTTGATCACCCCCTAGGCGAGCCTTCCCATTTGATAGTGGTTGGTGTTTATCTTGGGTTCTCCACATATTTTTCACATACCTGCACTATTGATTTGATTATTTTCCTTGCTCCATGCTCTGAGGCTGTAGACTTTAGGTCTTTTACAGCATAGGCTAGTTTCGTTTATATCATGTTTTTCTAGGAAAAACCTTAGTGCTCCCACTGTGTATATCACACTATTGTACCTAGAAGTTACATTGACCTATTTATGGTCATTTTTTGGACATTCATAAAATTATCTTATCTTTTCTTATCTCTTGATTTGACCTACAGGTGGAAACCCCTCTTAGTTGATGCTCTGCCTCTATTTCTATTGTTACTTCTCTTCTACCTTCAATGCATACTGGAGTTGTTCATCAACTGAATACAACTTCCCCATGGCCAAATCATCTTATATATGAAAAGGAAATCCATTAAAGCATTTGGATGCTAATTTTCCATCATATTCCTGCAGATTTGTTTAAATATGCAACTTCAAAAAATGCTCAATATACTCATGTATAGATAAATCCCTTTTTTCTGAAATTCTGAAACTGCCTAAATTATGTCTGATAATAGTTTGTAAGTTAAAAAGTTGCTTGCAAATTCTTTAATGTCTTTGACCAAACTTTGATTTTTCTCTTACATTGGCTTTCTCGATTTCTCTGCAACTGATTCTACCATTAAGCTACATGGTATTGTGTATTATCCCAACCCCGTGTGCACAATATATATATATATATATATATATATATATATATGTATGTATGTATGTATTCTTTTAAACTGCATGTAGATGACTAATATCCATTCTCATTCTATTGTTCGATGACTGTTGTAGCTTGGGATTGACAATAAATAAATTGGAGGACTAGGAGATAAGTTTGGATATGTGCTTGATGTATTCTTAGACTTTGTACTTTATTGCTACACCTTATGGACTGATTTTGGAGTTTTGTCAAACACTTAGTGTGCACCTTCCTATAGGTTTCTATCTACCCTTGGTTTGTGGTTTATGAGATTCGAAGTTTAAAAGAACTAACTAATTGAATCCTTATGCATATATGACCTTTCATGCCATGTAACATCTCAGCAAACACAAAAAAATTGCAATTTAAATTGACATTAATATTTCAGATTGTAATAGTAAATCAAATGTAACCGTAATACCTCCACTCATATGAATAACAGTGACAATACAAGGAGAAATCAGATCTAGAATATATCGTCTTTTTTGTGAAGTATTGGCAGCCTCATAAGAACCAAATCTTGAGAGAGAAATCACTACAACCAGCATACAATATATTACACCCACTGATAATCTTAGAAATTTTTAGTAAGAGAACCTTCCTGTAGCTTCCAATGATGTAATAAATAAGAGAAATGTTCCCAATTTCCAAAACTAAGCACCCAACTATGATATAATCACTTCTTCCCTTCAAAATGAACCCAAAATAAGCACCGTGACCCCTTGTCTTTAGAATATATGGCAAATCTGGAAACAATGGGTAAGATTCTTCCTTAACGCTAAATCCTTCTTCAAATGGCCAAAGACTAATAAATATATATTTGTACTGGGTATACTAGCCACTTCTTGACAAGAAATTCAACCCCGTATCTAGCATATGCAAAACCCTTTTCAGACTGTGACTTTACACAGAAAACTTTTGCACTTTCAGTCAATGAGTATTTCAACTTTTCCTCTAGTAAGTAGTAGCACCATTTAATGGTACAAAGGTGGATTCCTTCTTAGAGCATGCCTTCACTCACATAGTACACTATTGTCCGCTCTCTTCAATTTCCCTTCGCATGCCATGGACAGAAATGTTATTTATTAGACCAATCTCCAACTATTCCTACGAACCCATCTCATACTGACAGAATCATAGAACCTATGTTACCAGAATGGGGACGAACCGATAAATGGTCCTAGAGGGTTTGGGGAGAGAAAAAAATGTGAACCCACTCACTTCCCAGCAAATATTATGCATATAAACCCGAGTAGCAATGTAATGACCTAGTCTCAAAACAGGAATGAGAACAGAATGTTATAATCTAACATCTAGTAGATGTTAATTAGGTGGTCATCGTATCGATTCCCATAAATCCATCAAGGCCATGCAGTCAAAGATCATTCAACACTTTATTTAGCCAGCAATGCACATTTTCAAAGCTGTTTTCCCATTAATCAATCTATGTTAACATATTCTTTCATTATTTTCCACTAACAAATTTAAAATAAAAAGGTATTCAATCATGCCCAGTATGTCCAGTAGAAGAAAAACTGAGTATTAAGATACCTTGGAAACAAAGTCCTTTTCTACAAATTTGAAGGCGATCCTCAGGTAACGAAAGAGCATTGAAACCCAGGAACAAGCATGACAGAAAGGGACTAGTTGAATATCAACATTTCTGGAGTTGAGAAACAAGGCCAATTCCCGAAACTCTTCTGCAATCTGTCTGAGGGTCTCTTCATCTTGGTGTTTTCCGCCATTATGTTCTATTTATCCTTCCAAAATGTAAATTCTTTAGTTTTGCAATTTTATATCTATCAGAACGATGTAGTAGGATTGAGATCCAAGAGGGAAGGAACGGATGTGTAATTGATATAGTTAAAAATTCCATATGACATATCCTTTAAAGACGAGCTAATATCACAACCCAGGATCAAGATTGAAGGGCTGGTATTAATTTAATATAGAAGGTTATATATTCATGCAGCCCTTCATTGATGGAGGGCTTTAAAAAATCTTACATTTCAAATAATAGAAATAAATTAATTGTACATTTCATTTACTTAATGACAAAAATTAAAAACAAAAAATTAAATTGCAAAATGGATTTGTCATTTTAATGGGATTTGTAAAATTGCAAAAGTGAATGTATATCCCTGCCTACATTGTGTTCAATCTATTTGATTGGGGAATAAGTCTACAATTTCTCAGACGCTTTAAGGTTTATAATAAAAAAGGAACTCAAACAGATGGTCAAGCCGGATAGTACAATCTATGGCTATAAATTTGGAAGTATGGATTGAGGACGAAAAAACACGCTCATTTAAGAGACCATTCTTCATGGCGTTGAAGGCATTCAAAACAAGAGGCATCCTATGCTAGAAATCCGAAGCTTCAGTTATAAAATAAAATCTATAGGGGAAGCAAAAGCAACCAAAGCTGAATGTTTTGAGATTACTGAGAAATTGATAAAGTATGGAAAAGATGTAGACTTGAAGAATAAAGAATGGAGGTTTTTGCACAGTCATCATCTGAAAGTTTCACAGGTCCAATTCAGAGAATTATCCTCTGACAAATATAAAACTAAAGTCTTCAAAAAGTAATAGGTTGTCAACTAATGAACTTGTGCTTGAATGCATGCACATCTCTGCCTTACAGTAATAGGAAAGGAAAATTTATATTAAATTACCTTGGCTGCTAGAGTTAGCCAATGATCTAACGAGTTCTTCCTCCACCGTTCAGTGTGTCCCACCAACTTTCTCCTGCAACTTCTCTCTGTGTCGTCAAATTCTTCTATGCCATGGAATATAGATAGGCACCACAACACCCAATTATTCATGTGTATTATCAAATTATATACTTAGTATGTATGGATCCATGTTGACCTACTCAGAAAGAAAAAAAACAGTAAGGTGCAACCGTCTCCTGGTTAGTTACCTGCTACACTACTGACAGAAGCGTTGTTCGGTACCAAGAACAATGACTTTGGGGGATTTGGAATGCATTTCATAGACTTTATGTCTCTTGTGATATTATTTTGCATTTTCCAACACTACGTTGCATCCTTCCACTTGACAACTGGGAGGTTGCGCGGTCGAAGCCGGCAAATCCCTCGGCTTCTTATAAACACAATCGCCAGTGCTATTACCAGTGACTGGATTAATTACCTTAGCTAGATTCACAGAGTCTCCAAAATGCTGTTGCTTTCCTAGTTTAAGGCACGTTAAGGAATCCCCTTGAACATCCTTGATGACATTAATGTTATCTCTCATGGGACCCTCGTTAGCACTTTGATAATTGTCATTCCTCCCGAGTCCCACCCAAGCCAACTACCACCATATTTCTCTGACCAGAATGGCTATACTCGGAACTCCCAAGAAACTTACCACCATTTGCAAACCCTTCTGCAAGCCAACCCTTCAATAATCCATTGCCTCCGCTTTTCACAGAACCCTTAGTCAAAGGGTTCTGATGAATCTTGACATATAGAGGATACTGTGCCTTACGATTGCCTGAAAAACTCCCATCGTTGATGAATTTAGTAAAATTACCAGCAGCCATTAGAGGATCAGAAAGGGGTGAGGACTCATGAACCATGTTCGTCCCACGGAATAACTCCTTCCCAATATTATAACCCTCTTCTAAACAAACCCATTCAGCCATGGGTCTCTCATACCTATCCCCGGCCATACTGTAAAGCCCTGTGCAACCTTCCCAGTCCCAAGGACTCTTTAAATTCCAATACGACATCTTAGAGGGCCAGCAATGATCATGGCTTCTGCTGCTGTTGTTACCACCATGATTTGCCATGGAATTTGAGTCCATATTCTTAAAAATGACTTCTTCTTCACAAGACCAAAACTAATCCAAGGAAAAATACAGATACACTTTCAGACTCTTTTCACATGATCGATATTACCAAATCCAGGATCCCATATTTGCTTCAATTTCCAAATCTGGGATGATTAAAATACTAACCTTGTTGTCTGAACAAAACTTCCATAAGAGCAATACTCCCAGAGCCTCGTCCAACAGACCAGCATCAGAGAGCCCTTGAATCAAACTGATGTAGGTAAAAACATCTGGGGCCATCCCCTTCTCAACCATGAGAATCTTCATTTCTATGGAAAAATCGATCTCTCCCATTTTACAGAGCCCATCAATTAAAGAAATGTAGTTGACAACATCGATCTCGCAAACTATGGCCACCATCTCGTTCTTGTTCACAAGAACAACAACTTTAGTAAATCTACCCTGCTGATAGAGCCCATGTAAGTGGCGTTATTGGGAAGGAAGCCACTGGAAATCATCTCGTCCAGGAATTCAATTGACAATGCCTAGCCCGATCGGATTGGATCTTCTCATCTAATATGATATGAAATATCTTGGAGGCTGGTACAGGTCAAAATCACAAAAATTGTTGATGGGCAATTTTTATCTTAGCCCTTCTAGTGTAATTTTAATTTAAAAGCTCCATTTTTTATTAAAATGATAAAAATTAAAACCCCCATTTTAAATGAAGTGCAAATTTTAAATTCCCCTTCACTGACGGCCTAGGAGACCTTTAACAGGCATTGACGGCTTGAATTTTGATCCCTAATCACAACCACATTATTTAGCAGTAGCTTAAAAAATTGTTTAGATTCTCTAGGGAGAATCAGTAACATCTTTATGTATATGTCATGAATTAAGGCGGACAATAAGCATTAAGTGGACAACATTTATGACCTTTAAATGCTCTCAATTCTATCACTTGCATTTCAAAAACAAGGTTATGAATCGTTGGGATGCATTTGAAGCATATTTCAAAGCCATGATAATGAGTTAAGGTTATGAAGGTGGAAGATAGATATTATTAGCAATGGTTAGTTAGGTTGTACACATGAAGAGAAGAAGAAGAATGGTTTTTTTAACATTTAGATGGGATAACTTAAGAAATGTAAGTGGAGATTTATTTTCGTGAACATGAAGTTTTAAATTGGAGTTTGATAGTGATGATGGATAAGATTGTTGTATTTTTCATTTTCTTTTCATTTATATAGGAGGTTTTACTATTTATGCATATTGGTCTTTATAGGGAAGTGGAAATAGGTTAAGGTCACTATATTCACCAATCTCACAATAAGTATTGTCAATCACCATAAAACAACTAGGAGAGTGTGAGCTAGACTCGAACTATATCATGTCACTCTAGGTTTGAAGGATAAACAATGAGCATTATAATATCTTCAACCTTCTTAGGCCTATGTCCAATATCTATATCCACCTCTCCATATTCTAGTACTGACCTTTGGGGACACTTACGGATAAATCGAGGTCTCATTAGTTAATGTCATTAATATTAAGTTTCACCAACTGTATATGAACCCTCCCATATTCTCCCCCACGCCACTCTTCATCATGTGGGGGACTGGTAATGCACGATGTCGATACATTATAGCTCTCATTCTATGCATAGTACATCTCCCTAACATGTGTTAATTATAACTTCCTAATTACAACACTCTTTATAACACCCATATGTTTTATTTCTTTGGTTTTTTCCACGTCTAGCGGTCTTGTCGAGCCTTATAAAAACTTATATAATTATATGCCAAGGTCATGTAAAAATCCTATAAAAACTATAATTGTATGCCAAGGTGCCAAGGTCGTGTCCAAATTATCCTATAAAAACTATAATTATATGCCAAGGTTCCAAGTTCATGTCCAAATTAGACTATAAAAACTATAATTATATGCCAAGGTCATGCAAATTAGCCTTATAATTAACATTATATGCCAATGTTTAGTGGGTTTTTTTATATGCCAAGGTCATGTCCAAATTAACATATAGGTGGGTTGCATTAATTCTATTTGGTTAATATAGGGACGTGTAAATATATATTATATATATGTTATAATTTAGTAAAATGTACAAATTCATTGTCAAATTTGTAATTTTTTTCATTGCAAGAGTGACAACTAAAAATGACCAAATAAATGACCAATTGATATGTGGTCATTTTTAGTCTAGATATCTCGTGACCAAATTTGGTCATTTATCTTGGTCGTTTTTAGTTGGTTTTTATCCCGTGACCAGAAGTGGTCATTTATCTTGGTATTTTTTAGTTGGCTCACTTAAATTTATCAATTTTGGTCATTTATCCCTTGAAAAGAACTGTGGTGACCAAAATTTTTGGTCTCCTCGTCACTAATCTCTCATTTTCCACTAGTGTGTGTTTGCTTTTGTGACCGCGCAATGAGTTTGTCGAAACAAACCAATATGATGTGAAGGAGATCACGGAAGCATTGTGTTATGGCACGTTAGAAGGTGGCTCCAACATTTTTTAGGCCAAATCGCATGAATCGATACGCGAATGTGCCCCACGGGGTTCTGAATACTGTCTTGTAACGGTCTTCTTTCCGGATTTGGATTTGGTTATAGCCAAAAACTCTGTCCATGAAGAAAAAGGCCTCATGTCCGGTGCATGCATCGATGATCTAATCGATGAAGGTTGTGGGGAAGTTGTCTATGGGACATGCCCCATTAAGGTCACGGAAGTCTATACAAATGTGAATGGTACCCTGTTTTTTATTCACAGGAAGAGAATTAGAAACCTAAGTGGTGTAAACGATGGGGGCGATGAAGCCGACTATGCGCAGCTTCTCTATCTCGGCTTTCACCGTGGTCACTTTGGATGGATGGATTGGTCATTGATTTTGGCGTACCAGTGCCACATCAGGCCATGTGTCGATGTGGTGTTCCCAAATGGATGGATCTAGGCCAAGCATTTTGGTGTAAGACCAGGCAAAGATGTCACAAAATTCTTGGAAGAGAGCTTTGTAGGAATTGACCTCTTCTTGGGAGCAAGATGCCCCCAGCATGATTTCTTCAACAATCTTAGAATTGGTTGAGATTTCAATTTTAATGGTTGGTGAAATGTTCACCATATTCCCTTCTTTGAAGGCATCTGGTGCTGGGATGGGGCTCTTGAACCAGTCAACCTTCCCATGGATGAAATATTTGGTCTCCATGGAAAAATTGTCAGACTATGACACAAGTTCTTCAGGGAGGAATAATGAGCGATGGTGCATGTCATCCCATGGGTATTCTGGGGAGGTCATAGCTTCGAGTAGCTCCTCATCATCACAGAAGCAACGAAGAAACATGCCTGATGGACCATCGTGGGAGGAGGAGATGAGCGGGTCAGTGGAACTAGACATCATCTAGGTGGACATGGTGTCTAAAGAAGGAGGTGGGGGTGAACTTCTTCGATCAAGGTGATTTCAAACTCAAGGGAATGTTGACGGAAGTTAGCTAGAGCCATTTGAAATTTGGGCAAGTCTTGGCAATGGTGAGAGTAATGTTCATACAAGCCATAAAGGGCGCAAGCATGGTTTGTTCTCAATGCCTTATTTCTTACTACTGGCATGCTTGGAAGCTCAATGACAGGGAGGTTTTCATTTGTATCCATGGCGTCCAAACGCACGCAGATTGTTGGGATCTTAGGGTAATTCTCAGTTGGATGGCCCTGTTTCTTGTAGACAATGCAAGGCGGGATCGCCCGAGGTTCTGTGGTAGTTTTGGCATTCTTTCCCTTGGCCTTTTTTGGGTGGGAAGGTGCGGGTGTGGGTGTGGTGGTTGGATTTTACGGGCCGGGTGGAGGGTGAAACTCCACCACAATGGGATGCAATGGGGTTAAGACAACCTGGGGCATTGGTGGTTGAGCTGGTGGATCAAGATACCACACTGGAATTCCCAATGTAAGGTTGGGTAGGCTTAAGGTGGCCATTACTATCTTGCTCATGACACTAGGTGGGGGAAAGAGGAAGGGAATTGTATGGACTAGAGATGAGCCCAGATAACTCCCTGCTGGTTGCATGTGAGGATGCAGTTGTGGTTGTGGCTGTGCGTAATGCTGCTGCTGTGGGTGATGTTGCGGCTACGGACAATGTTGTGGTTGTGGTTGGGGCTGCAGCTGCGGTTGTTGTTTGGGAGCAGCGATTCTTGATGAGACCATGCACAAGTCCGCAATTTCATTTTGTGTCGGTGGTGGTGACACTAATGAGAAAGAACCCGTCATGGTGGTATCGGAAAACAACCCAGGGCCCACATTCAACAATGGGGAGGCTGGTGTGTTTTCAACCATGGTGTTAATTACAGGGATGACATTGGCGTGTGTGGTCATCCCTTGTGGCTCAATGGTGGTAATGGTAGGGATAACGTTGGAGGGTGTTGTTAATCCTTGCGGATCATGATAAGTGAGTTGACCAACTGTCACAATCTTCCCTTCGTGGGGGAACATCATGACACGGAAGACAGTTTACGCGACAGCTTGCATGGCGTACATATAAATTCTCCCGAGGAGAAGGTTATAGTCTAGTTGGGCGTTGACAACCTCTATGTCAATCAGCACTGTCTTCCCAGCTAATGTGATGGGGAAGTGGGGGAGGATTCCTTGGGATTTGGTACGATGGCCATCATAAGCCCGCAGAGTTGTGGAGGACGATTGCAAAATTGGTGATCCAAGTTTCTGCCAAACCAAGGTAGACATAATGCATGTGGATGCCCCCTCATCGACTATGCACCTGTGCACAACCAAATTTCAGATGGACATTAGGATTTGAAAGGCAATGGTCAATGGCATGCGTAGTTCTCCATTCTCCGTGTTGAATGTGATCAACTTGGTGTCGAAGGGGTCTACTTCCCCAAGGGCACTTAGTAAGGCTTTCCGCTTACTTGTACCAAAAACCAAAACTACATAATATATTTATTCATCCTAAAGGATCACAAAATTTGTTTGTGAAAACTTGAAACAAGAGCTTTAGGTTATTCAAACTAGTATTAGAGATGATATAACCACTACTCAACCAAGTGTAGCCTAGGTATTATTACATTTAGATAGGTTTGTAGACAAAACTCTTACCACTTAGCTATTCAATCAAGGGGAAAAAAGGGGCTCCCAATGGTTGAATCCAACAGGATGGATGATATTGGTTAAATCAACATTATTGGTGCTTCCGATCTCCTTTGCCTCTAGTCATATGCTTGTGCATCCTCAATAAACCTCAATAACATACTGTCCGATGTTGGGCGATGTAGCATGTGATGAGGGTAAGAACTACAATAATATTGAACAAGGGTATAGTCTCAGATAAAAAAAAGTGATATACTACAAGAAAGGAAGATAAATGAATGTATGTTAATTAGTTCAATATTATTTAATAGATGGGGCAGAGGCACTTGGAAGGTAGCCCCTCCATATTATTTCTTCGCCTTATTCTCTATGGATCAGTCCTCGGTTGTAGATTTGAATACATAGGTTCAGGAAGAGCATCGGACCTTAGTAACTACTTTGGCACATGCTTACAACCAAGGAGAAGGGGCAAAAATAGCTTGAGAAAACGAAAAAATCTTTAAGTTGACTAGAGCAGTTTTATTTTGTATAAAGGTGCTGTCATGGAAGGTTCTATGACAAATCCTCTTAAATGCATGTTTTCTTACAGAAAACCATGTGTTTTCTGAATTTGTTGAATCCCCCACTCGGTCAGACCACTATTATATCTGTAAAAATAAACATCTTCAGGCTACTATTGTCTTTGTAAAATTAAACATCTTCAATAATTAAAAACATCTTTAAAAAAATTATTGACATAGGATATTAAGATTAAGCATGCACCTCAATTCAGATATTTCTTTAGCTCCTTTTTCCCAGCGACATGTATGCTTTCAGCTTTGATATAGCGACCTTTTCCTTCAACTTTGATGTTGTAGCTACCTTCAGCTTGGACACACCTCAGAAGATCTATGCAATTAGCACCCTAAATTGAATTGACCTTCAACTTTGATGCAGCTACCAACCTTATTTGTTTTGGCAACTCTTTTTGTAAAACCCCAATTCTTTTTCCCTCCATAAAATCATAACCAATTCTTTGTCCTTATATAAAATCATAGAAGAAAATAGTAACTTAAAAAAACAATATTGATCATCTTAAACATTCCTAAAATATAATTAAGACAAATTCTAATTTTGTAAAATTTCTCTGAAAAGTTGTCTTAAAATTTTCTAAAATAATAAAAATACAATCTAAAATATAATTGAGACAAATTCTAATTTGTCTAAAATAAATGTTTTAAACATTATCTTAAAAAATTCTAAAAAAATATAAAAACAATCTAAACTGAAATTTGAGACAAAATACTTATTTCATCTTAAAGAGCCCCACCTTGTAGTAGTGAAGTCAGTAAGTGGTGTGAGAGTCCATTCTTGCCACCTTCGAATTCAGAAAAAGCTCGCAGGTTGCGTCAGACGGCGGCTGGTTGTTGAGATCGATTAACAATCCAGTATATTATTATATATTTTAAAATAAAATAAGATAATATATATATATATATATATATATATTCCGTGTAAACGGAGTATATTATTATATATTTTAAAATAAAATAAGATAATATATATATATATATATATATATATATATATATATATATATATTCCGTGTAAACGGAGTATATTATTATATATTTTAAAATAATAAGATAATATTTATATATCCATGTAAACGATTTGTCATTATATATATATATTAGTTTCAACTTGCAACACTTTCGTTATATTCTATTTTCAAATTGCATGTTTCACTTTCGTTCATCTTTCTTTTTCTTTTCGCGTTGGTAACAGGGATCATGATTGAAGGGCTGGTCTTAATTTCATATAGAAGGTTATATATTTATCCAGCCCTTCATTGATGAAGGGCTTTCAAAAAACTTATATTTCAAACGACAATAATAAATTAATTGTACATTTCATTAAAAACTATGTATTTCAATTAATTAATTTAAGGCACTAAAAGATCAATTATACAGAATTATTACATGTACAACCAACATAATAACAAAAATATTATTTTTTGTATTCTAACAAAGTGAGATTTAAGACTATAATCTATCTTTAAAAAATTCAAATTCATTAGAATTGATAAAATCTAAATACTGAAAATCTTTCAATACTACCCTTTTCAACCACTTCCCAAAACTCTACATTGTTGATTTCAAAAATTCCAATTTTTCCTAGAACTAAAAACAAATGTTTCAACTTCAATCTTTCAATGACTCAGATTTATTCCAATAAAATTATAACATTTCATAAAATTATCTCATACAACTAAGAGTTGCAGAGTTATATAACTTTAGGCTCAGTGTATTCCTTCTTCAAAGGACTTTTGGCCCAAAACAAATAAAAGCAATCAAATTCCAGATTTCAACCGAAACAAACATAATCACCAAAGAGGCATAACAAAGAGGCAACAATACATTTCTGGAGTAGTTCTTGAGGGACGTAGGCACGAAAATCACCTTACTTTGTGCCATTGAATTGGAGTAGTTAAGAAGTAATCATTGTTTCAAAATATGAACCTAAAGAGCAATATAGGTAAATTTGAGAACCTGATTATTGTAAATTTCGGCTCTATCTCTAGGAACATATTAAGGAGAGCCGCGTTTATTGAGGCATGTGAAATCCATGTGCTTCCACGCTCCAGCTCCAGGAACATCTTAAGGAGATCCTTGTTGTTGAGGCATGTGAAATCCATGTGCTTCAGGATCAGGGCTAAACCAATATCTACTGAGGGCAACACCTTGACCCTTTTGCAACCTCCAACAAAAGCAACAACAAGCTTTTCTTGCTCCTAGAAGGAGGTCTACTTACACAAGCATATGTTTGCACTGAATGGGATAAACATGAAGTACCAGATTTTGAACTTGACCTTGCTCGTATTTCTCATTCCATTGGGTAAACCTCGAGTAGAGGGAGAACCATAAAACCAATCATCGAGGGCGAAGATACTTGGTTTTAGAGCCGTAATGGGGCAGCCAACCCGTTATTTAGAACATAGGGGGTAATTGACTGGTAAGATATTACGTATTAAAGAATGTATTATGCTTATGAGTTCTAAAAAGTGGAAATAGAGGCCATGCCTTACTAATTCCAAGGGCTATTTAGCTTGGTGATGGTTCATAGTGATCGCAGCATCAAATAAATGGGAATGGAAAGCAACTCATTCAACCTACCAATATTTTTTTAACTCCATCTCCAACCATATAAATGGTGATTAACTTTTCTGGTGAACCAAACCCTGAATCAGGTGTAGACCAAAACAACCCTGAATCAGTTGTAGACCAAAACAAGGTGCAGGAGAGGAGGCAATGGAGGAGATCCGGCGAGCTCCCTCATGAGAGTTTTGTGGAGGAGATCATGAGAGTTTTGTGTAGGAGCTCGAATAGCTTGGGGAAGAATCAAGATCTTATTCGTGTTCTGATGGCCCGAATCTAAACCTATATGCTTGGGTGAAGCCATTAATCGGAGTAGTATAAGTCACCCTATTGGGCACTATTCCCTTGCCCCTCATCTCCTGCATCAACCCCAGAGCCTTTTCCATCAGACCCACATCAGAGAGCCCCTGAATCAAACTGATGTAGGTAAAAACATCTGGGGCCATCCCCTTCTCAACCATGAGAATCTGCATTTCTATGGAAAAATCAAGCTCGCCCATTTTATAGATCCCATCAATCAAAGAAATGTAGATGACAACATCGAGCTCACAAATTATGGCTGAGTCCTCTCCGCTGCATTGCGGGGCACTCAACACCACATGCTGCTCCCCCATGAGTACTCCTTGCTCGCCCACACATAATACGTCACACTGCCATTTCCCTGCATCTTTACCTCGCTTCCACTCCATCTGCACCACACTTCCTCTACGCCTCAGCTTCCTCTCCTCATGCTCCTTCCAACCCACCTTCGTTGCTCCTCGCTAACACACTCCCACCTTCTCCTAGCCACGCGGTCTCCCTAACCACTAGGCACTCCCTTCCATAGTAGCATGCACATGCCCACTCATCTCCTTCCTCCCTGCCATCACTGCCCATTCTCTTTCCCCACTTTCTCCCTTCTCATCGTCTTCTTCTCTACGCTCATTCTCAATGCACTGCCTCCTCCATGCGCTTAGTTTCTCCCTCACCTTACAACTCCTACCACCTGCATACCTCACTCCTCAGACCTACGCACATCCATTCCGTTGTTTCTCTCTCCCTCACCGCTCACACCATGCGCCCAGTCATCTCCTCAACTTGCGTTTACTCCATGCTGTCTTCCCACCACTCTGCCTGCCCACTGCTCTAATTACCTACCGACTCTCCCCATTGGCCACCATCTCGTTCATAAGAACAACAACTTCAGTAAATCTACCTTGCTTACAGAGCCCCAGGCCCGTGTAAGTGGTGTTATTGGGAAAGAAGCCACTGATAACCATCTCCTCCAGGAATTCAATTGACAATACCCTGCCCGAATCATCTCCTCCAGCAATTCAATTGACAATACCCTGCCCGATCGCAGTGGATCTTCTCATTTAATATGAAATGAAATATCTTGGAGGCTGGGTCGATATGCATAAGCCATTAATGCGCTTGGTACACGTATAAGGTTGATAGGTACTAAAGATAGAAATCACAAAAATTGTTGACGGGCAATTTTTATCTTAGCCCTTTTAATTTAATTTTAATTTAAAAGCTCCATTTTTTATTAAAATGACAAAAATTAAAAACCCCATTTTAAATGACGTGTAAATTTTAAATTCCCCTTCACTAACGGCCTAGGAGCCCTTTGACGGGCACTGACGGCTTGAATTTTGATCCCTGGTTGGTACCACATGATTATCATGTAGTGAAATGGATCATAGTTTAAATTATCACGGTAATTTAAAGAGATGTGCAGAGATACGATAATACACGCTTTTGATAAACCAAACGTAATGCATCATTCAGTTCACTTCAATTAAATTGAAGCTTCCATCAAACATGCTATTAATCCATCAAACATTTACATGCTATTAATTCACTTTGTTCACGTCTTCTTATTTTCCACACATTTTGTTTTAATATTCAAATTTTGAATGTATTGGTTTTGTTATCTTTTGTTGTGACCAAGATTTCCCTCAAATAATTTGATAATATGATTAAAAATTTATCTTAATAATTGAAGGCTTTTTAATATTTATGATTATGATGGTAGTAAAAATTTAGTGATAATAACTAGGTTTATTGGGCTTTAAAAAAAATGAAAGAAATTATTTGGATTGCTGCAAAATTTTATTTATATGCTTAAAAAGATCAGAAAAATGTGTTTTTAGGTGATCATAGTTTTGACAAGTTAAAAGGTAATTTGCAATGGAGCAAAGATTACAAAACTCAGCTCATTTGGGCATTTTCATCTTCAATGGTCTCTCCAAACAGGCTTTGAAGTTGGATATGGGTCATGGAATCTTCTTTGAATCCCTAGAAGGATTGATCATAGATCAAGGCCAATTTATGCTTTTCTAGATTATGCTGAGCCACTTTGTTCTTTACATTTGGCACTCAGTGATTGATATGTCTTTTATTCTATGTGTGCTTTGTTAGAGACTATCGGCTGGAAAGGTTTTGCTCAGGATTTGTCTGTTTGATGATCACTCTCGATCTTATCCAGCATATTCCGACCTGTTTTATCAAGGATGATGAGAAAAGTCTGCTATGATCAGACTTTCTGCTTCTTCACTATGGGGTGGTTGTATGAATGCTCAGCACTATTCCGTCTTTGCTTTGATGTGGTTACATATTTGCTTTCTTGCCAGGAAGTTAGATTATTGTATAAGATGTCTTTTGATTCTTAATGAATAACAAAGACTGGTATTTTTTCCTCTAAAAAAAAAAACTAGGAGAAGTCAAAATTTTCTTTTTTTCTAACTATTTAAAACACAAGTATTTTTGTTCTCTTAAATTATGGTTAATGACCATGTTAATTTTTTTAGCTTCAAAATCTTTCTCACGCCACATTCTCTTTATAAACTTTGAAACAATATTATTTTAATGTTATTAATATTTTTCAAAATAAACCTACACAAAAGGCTTAATTTATGAGAATTTAAAGACTTTTACTCATCCAAAAACTTTATATATATAACTATGTCGCTTTCCAACTATTCAAATGTTAAATTTAACTTTTGATATTTCAAAATTATAAAAAATTACTAACAAAAATAATTATTTTATCATATTATAATTTTATTTTTAAATAATTGATTAAATCATTTTTATTTGTATATAAAAGTTTTCAAATCAAATTTAAATCTCGCAAGAATTTCAAATACATATAAATAAACTTTCTTTCTAGTGTATTTTCATACATCTAAATTTTTTAGTTGAAAATTTTCATAAACTTCAATTTATAAAGGATAAGTAACAATTTTTACAAATAAATCTATATGTATACATACATCTAAACTTTTTAGTTGAAAATTTTAATAAGCTTCAATTTATAAAAGATAAATAACAATTTTTACAAATAAATCTATATGTTAAGGTATACTTACTTGTTCTTAAAGAAACATGACATTTCATGTGTGAACTTATATCTTACCATTTGATGAATACTCTTTAAATGTTTTACTCATTTTCTTTCTAATAACTTTTTTTACCAACAATACTTTAATTCTTTCATAATATTCATAAACATATGCATTCTTAAATATTTATATTCATAAGTATATGCAATATTAAACATCTATAAAGTATCACTTTAATGAATTTAAATCCAAAATATATGTTTTCTTAAATGTTATTCATAAAAATATGCAATATTAAACATTTATGAGGTGTTTATGTGATTATTTAAATCCAAACTATATGTTTATAGAAAATCTTTCTATAAACCTTACATGACCCTATATCTTTTATATAATTTCTATACTTCTGTTTTTTTAAGAAGTTCCCATACTTTAGTTAAGTTCCCTAATTCAATTTTTAAAAGTTTCTATAAAAAAATATTTGTCATGTTTAGATGAGATATCATTAATTCTTTTTATAATAACATCTTAACTTTATTTTTATAACATAACTTTCCTATACATATATTTTACATCCTTCACACCTATCTCTTTCTTTCGATTGATATTACTAAATCTCTTAGTGAAAAACATATTAATTATCCTTTTTCTCATGTATATTTTCTATGTATATCTCTTATATATTTCACAAATAGGGTCCCCTTTGCATTTTTAACATGCTTTACAATTGAAAAAATCACAAACTCAATCCATGGATGATATTTCAAACACATTGATATCTTATCAAATATTTTAGAAAATTACGAAGATTTATTTTAATCTTGAGAATCTCTTTCAACCCTATGTCTCATCATGTAAAATTAAACTATAGCCTATACTTTTTCCATAAAGCTTTTGGAAATTCTCTACTAATTTAGCATCTATGTGTGAATTGATACTATTCTTTAATCAATATAACTATTTTTATTTATTTAAGAAATAACATGTTATTAAATTGATATTATTCATAAACTAGACTAGGATATGGAAACACTCTTTTTTTATAAATATTTAAAACATAAAGGTACTTTTGTTTATTTAAATTAGGGTTAATGACCATCTTATATCATCTTAATTTTCTTTTAGCCTCTAAATATTTCTCACCCCACATTCTCTTTAATCTTCAAAGCAATAATATTTTTAATACGATTGATATTTTCAAAATAAATTTACTCAAATCCAATTATATAATATAGAGATAATTTACGAGTGTTTAAAATCTTTTCATTATCCTAAAACTTTATATATGGTCATATGGTTTTTCAACTAATTCTTTTTATATTCAAATAATTATAAAAAATATTAATAAAAATAAATATTTTATTATATTATATTTTTTAACTAATTCAACTTTTTTATATTAAAGGATTATAAAAAATTATTAATAAAAAATAAATATTTTATAAAATTATAATTTTATAAATAAACAGTATATTAAACTATTTTTAATTATATATAGAAGTTTCAAAAATACTTAAAAAATATTAAAGTAAACTTATTTAAAACCAACAAGATTTTCAAATTTAAGAATTCAAATATATATAAACAAACTATCAAATTTAAGAATTCAAATACATATAAACAAACTTTCGTCATGGTATATTTTCATACATCTAAATTATTTAGTTGAAAAATTGTTAGAAGCTCCTAATCATGAAGGATGATTAACATTTTTTTCTAAATAAATTTAAATTTATTGGTGAAGTATACTTAATTCTTCAAAAACATATGATACATCATGTAAAGTTATGTCTTATCACCTAGTAATACTCTTTGAATGCTTTACTCATTTTCTTTCCAATAACCTTTTCTACCAACACCTCCTCAACTTCCTTTGGTTTCTAACTATATTTTGTTTTTGCCAAAGGTTCTCATATTTCTTTCTCATTTACCTTTATCACTTAAAATTATTTTAACAATATTCATAAGCATATGAAATATTTATAAGATGCCATGTCATTATGTAAATCCAAACTAAAGTTGTTTTATAAGAATTTGTATAAACCTTGTATTAAGAAAATGGAGATAGCAGACAGAGCTTGCACACAACACACAATAATAATTTGTATTACATTGAATCTCAATTACAACATATATATATATAGTTGGAGTCAGATCCAACTTATTCTAAACTTAGTTATGGAGGTTGAGAGAATATCTCAACAACTCCAACAAACCAAAACCAACTCCAAATTAATCATTAATTCTAACACCCTCCCTTAATGATTACATACCACATATTACAACTCTCAAATCACAACATAGATCTCTGTTTGATCTGGTCTTCATCAGCACTGAAACTCACTCTGCAATCACACGGCTTCCACTCTTTCTTCTTCCTCTTCTTGGAGCTTTCCATTGACACATTTAAAGTCAAAACGCTTCCAACCATCTGTGATGTTCTTTGCACAATTGATGCTTCTCGACCACCCGAAGGACAATCTTCATACTCAACCATTTTATGGATACACTTCCATCTATGAAATCCCCCCGAAGAGCAAATTTCGACAGTAAGATAGGACAGTGATCTAGGTACAAAATGTTTTCAGCAGTCAATTTCACAACTGACCTCACATAAATAACCTGTGTTGATGCTCTCGGAGCATGACGAGTCACATCAGCTTAACCTTATTAAGAACAACCTGTTACTGATGCTCCTGGATCACAACAGTTCACTTTAGTATGGACCTTAATTGGCCTATTCTTTGTGGTTCTGTATCATTTTATTTTTGCACCCTATACTTGTAAAATAACACATTACAACATAAAATAGCACACCCACACTTACAAATAAAAAACATAAGTCCTTTTTCTTTTAGAATAGTTTGAGGGGATGTTCTAATGATTTCTGATGTTCTGATGATTCCTCGTCACTATCTGATTCAAATGAATCATCCAGATAGGCAATGTTCACCATTTCTTTACCATTTAGAATATCTTTTGCACGACTTTTGCAATGTCATGCTCTATGTCCATATTTGTGACAATAAAAACATTCACATGAGCCCTTATTTTTCCTCATCTTACCCTTGGAGAATAATGCAATTTCATGATGAACATTTGTATTCTCTGGATTCATTCTTTTTTCTTCAGTTAAAAGTGATGCTATCATTTCTTCTAAGGACTGAGAAGACATTTGACTTAATGTGAATATAATATTTTTATATTTAGAAGAAAGACTGTTTAGCAGAATTGCTTTAGAATCTTCTGCCTCTACCTTGGTACCAACATCAGCTAGTTTCCTTAAAAGAGACATTAAAGCATTTATATGATCCGATAGCGGCATCTCATCTTGCATTTTAAGGCTAAAGAGTTGAAATTTCAGAGAGAACTTAGAGTTTAAAGCCTTTTCTCCAAATAGTTTACTTAACTGCTCCCAAATATCTTTAGATGATTTAGCTAAGTCAACTAAATGCAATTGGGTGTCTGAAAGACCCAATCCAATAATAGCCTTGGCCTTGTCTTCTCTCTTCTCCCATTCACTTAATAGCTTGGCATCTGTAGGTGCTTTTTATGTTCCTTTTACTAAATTCCACAATCCCTTATTCATCAAATGAATTTGTACTTTGGCTTTCCATGTATAAAATTTGCTTCCATTAAATTTCTCAAATAAAATAGATGACTCCATATTACCTCTTAGACACAGAAATTTCAGTGTAGAAACAACTTGTGCCTTGCACGAACACGAGCAGGTACTTCTTCTTGTAGACTGGAAATATAGAAAATGCTCTGTGGTTCTTATACGAACATCAATCGAATTTGCAGTAGTAGCTTCTACGATCTATTCAAGTGAGCGACTTCGTGAATCCAAACTCCGATGAGCAGGTGTGGTGGCTCTTCTCGTAGGTGTGGCGGTTCAGTTCAACCCACGCAGCATCAACTGATAGCAAAATCCCAACAAATAGCAGCGGCTGATAGTGCAACTATCCACGCAATCACAAAAAAATGACTCTTCAGCAGCCTGCGTCCTCAATCTTGCTTCTTCTTGACTTTATCTGCAACGAGTCCTTCATATTGCGAACAACACTTGAAGGCAGACTCCTCAACGAACTCCAGTCGACTCTGCAACTCCTCAAACAGCTCAACGGTAGAACTAAACACTAAATAATATTACACCTTAGGCTCTCATATATTCCTGGGTATTCCTGTGAGGGATTAAGCCCAGCCAGGCTCTGATACCATATTAAGAAAATGGAGATAGCAGACAGAGCTTGCACACAACACACAATAATAATTTGTATTGCATTGAATCTCAATTACAACATATATATATATAGTTGGAGTCAGATCCAACTTATTCTAAACTTATTTATGGAGGTTGAGAGAATATCTCAACAACTCCAACAAACCAAAACCAACTCCAAATTAATCATT
>LPNX010834487.1:6004-16916 GCA_001517045.1 Pseudotsuga menziesii | reverse complement strand
CCCTCTCTATGATTGTACTAATTCCTTTACCATACCATTAACCACCAACACACCATATATCTCCCTACATATGCCTATGCCTCTCTCTCTCTCCTATTATGTTCAGATGCACCAACTTTAGCTCATCCAGAGAATAAGGATGAGTTCAATGGAATAAAAAAAACTAAACAGCCATAGCAACAATGATAATAAATGAAAGAAAATATTTTTAGGGTTTTAACATATATGTCAACTAAATAGTGCAAGAAAAAAAAATAAACACACATTTCTCCTGCAAGATGGGCCACTGTAGCTATCCTCGGAAGTGGTTCTGCAGCTCCACGGGTTAGTTCTCCAATAGTCTCCATAAACAGTTCTCAAATGGCGGAGGGATCCAAAGTTGGTATGGAGAAATATCAACGTACACCATGTGAAATGGATGGCAAGGGGAATAATGGTTGGAAAGTATGTGGTATATCTACGAGAAAAATGACAAAGCATAGCCACAAGTAAATGAAAAGGTTTTTTTGGGAGATCCCTTTACAATGTATTTATAGTATGGTCCTAAGGTTTCTTAACCCAAGGTGATGACCCATTGTATTTTATTTCCCATGGTATTTATCTGTGGCTTTTCTACCCTTTCTCTTTTCAAGGTTTTTGACCCCTTTTTAGGGTTTTTAACCCTTTTGGGGAGAGAGCGAGGGTAAGACATAAGAAATGCTCGTCATCCCTTCATTTGTAGGAAGAAATAATGATGTTTTGGACCATTTTTTGTGGAAATACAATTGTGAAGATCAAAAGTAAGGGAAATATGGTGGGAATATGATGTATGTATATGATTTAGACCATGGAATAGTCACCACCTTTTTCACCAGGAGTTAAATTTTCATATCCTTCATTAGACCTTTATATATTCCTCATCAACAAAGCCTTCCAGTTCCTCTTCTTGCTTAACGTTTGAGTCACTTTGTTCATCCTCAGAATCAAAAGGAGGCATTTCATCTGGTTCTTCATCACTGCTGCTTGGTAATGGAAATTCTTCAATGAGATCCTTTGCAACTCCATCAGAGTGCGTGGGTAAGTTTTAAAGGGAAAAATAAGTACTATTTTCTTCATTACCATCAAATCTACTAGAATGGCTTGCGCAAGAACTGTCTTTAAGCCAGAAATTAATACCAAATTTACCAAATTGAAGATTAACGAGCTCTTCCTTTCCAATCTGTAATGGTCCATATATGGAGCTCCCAACACAACCATCACTCCCATAGTTTGAAATAGGCTTACCATTACTATATACTATGTCAACTAGCCATGCATTTGCAACATAACCATCACTATTAACTAGTTCCATAATACACCGAAAAGAGCCTTATTTCTGAATAATATTAAACATACCCTTTGAGCTAAGTGAATTTGCTGCACAAACATTATGATACTCTTCATCTAGTACCTTTACTGTAATTGTTTCCTTATCATAGAGGTATTCACCAACTTCCACCTTCTTCAATATTTGTAACTGTAACTTCAATTTTATTGCAAACAAGTGAAAACCTTTGGTATATGATTCCTAGTCCTTTCTCTGACAAATATAGTTCAAGACGTAATGCATAGGTATACTTTGCAGAACCATCTTCGAGAAATTTGATGTGATTTTTGTTTATATATATCTTCTACCATTCGTTCATCACAAATAAGTCATTCACACTTATAAATATAATTTTTGTGAATCCCTTTCCCCTTCAATTCTTCCACCTTCTCAACAAAACAAGGAACATGATGCATACTGCAAGTGGCAACAAAGTCACTAGGGACACAAAAGAGAATAATCTTCTTCCTGACAGCCAAAAAGAAAACAAAAACTTGCTAGAGCTTAATCTCTTCATTGAAGTAAGCCAGAACACCTTCTGAATAGTATAATATAAAATCCATGACTTTGTTGGGAATATATTTGTCATCATCATCAGGAAAAAATTGGATGAAAGAGAATAAGTCTAATTTATGTGGTGATGGTGATATAGTTGCATTTTCAGGATTTTGTATACCCAAGCCACTAAAACTATTGTTGTATACGATGTATTTGTTGATTAGAGCAGAGGTTTTGGTGCATATTCAACATGACATCAAAAAGAAGAGAAGCTTTAAATTGCTCTATAATACTAACAATATCCCATAACATCCATGTAGAGTGTCTTACTGAGCATTGGACCATCCACCGAAGGTGAATAATAATCTCTTGATATTTCTATTGGTATAGAATGAATCCCTCACAAATGAATTCAATCCCCTATGGGATCATGTCTACTAACTACCAAAACATACTTAAAAAGTGCACAATAACCTCTTGAAGCATCCATTACATATTGTTGTGCACCCATGCGAGACTCCATGAAAATCATTCTATGTAGTGATTGACAGAAATATACCATCCTGGTTTCCTGTTGGTGTTGTGGTTTAAAGCTCTCCATTTTATATTGTTTTGCAATGGAAAATTATCTCATATGTGCCAGGTAAGAAATATCCCAAGTTTTTATATGTGCCAATGGTTTCATCATATGTCAATGTATTAAGTAGACACAATGGCTCTCATGGGATCATCCTCCATATGACTTGGTACTTCATCGATGATATTTGGTTTGTTTGTTAACTTGACATGTCATTTACGTTGATGCGACATGTTCTTGGTTAACATATCGAATGGAACTCGGTGCTGAGCTTAGAATTAGACTTGTGCCAATTTATTTTTCTATTTTTAAATAAGATAAAACCTTTTAGCTCAATTTTATAGGTTTTTTCCCAAGAACACAAATTGGATTGAAAAGCCAAAATTAACTTGGAAACTAATTTATAAGCCTCAATAATGAAGCACTCTCTTTCTTTTACCCAAAGAACCTTTAAGCCCCTTTTTCTTGTGAAAACCTAGAAACAATTTAATGAATTATCAAATGATCCAAGCCTCAGACCTACCAAAAAACCAATGAAACTTTGAAATTTATACAACAATAATAGCAATTCCCGCAAAAATAAAATAGTGCTAACAGTTGGCTCCAACTAAGGATTCTATCTTCCCTATGAGCTAGCAAAGAACTAATAGACCTGTTCCTGATCCATTGGGATTCCCCCAAGTTTTTCTGAACCCTTAACTTGCGATGAACTATGACCATCAACTGAACCCATACTGCAAGAAAAACCCACTCCATAACTAAAAACAAGATGATGCCACTACTGAAAACTAATCTAAAAGCTAAAACTAAAACATGTTGAAAAACATGGTCAGTATGTTGAGTTTATTCACACACCTACTTACCCTACTTTATTGAGAACCAATGCTAAATCAAGTAATAAAAAGTGATAATGAATCCAATCCAATAGTTGATCCAATAATTCAGCTTCCTCATCATGCTTAATCAAAATTAGAACTAAAAAACATAATGGTAAAAAGATATGATAATATATTTTATCTTTATGGTGAAAACATAACCAACTATATCCCAACTGAATTTTTTTTTCCATATAGTCGATGAACAGGTCATAAAAAACATGATAATCCTCAAAATAATCTACTATTTTCTTTCTATTACAAGGCTTCTCAAACTGTAATTTCACTTGCAAACTGTCAAATTTATTTTTAGAAGAACCGTAAAGAGTATGCTCATGAAAAATTTCAAATGGAACACCCATAACTTCATTTGAAATTTTAGACTTTAAAACCTGATTCTCTTAATGTGTTTCAAAAGAATTATTATTATTCAGTTCTTCAAAAGAGTCAAGTGAAATAGATCCTTCTTGTCATAAGGTTTCTAAAATTGAAAGACATGAAGAAAAACTCAATCAAGAACCCTGATATTCTTCTTGGTGATTTAATCCCTCGTTGCAGACTACTAGTTGTTACATATGCTGGGACTGGTTGTATTGTTGCTCATCTTTCTCATCATCAATAAAAAAAGAGGGCTTTGTATGTTCTTGTAAAAATTAAGGTAAAATATGAGTTTTACAAACACACAAAGATCCTTCTTCATCCATTAACTCAAAACCTGATTCCTCTATACATGCAATTTCAGAAAATGAACAGACTGAAAGACTATGAGACTAAGATTTTCTAGAATTAGAATCCTCTATGTAATCAACCACATAATCATTATAACTTTGAGGATATTGCTGCTGAAGAAGGGTATTTTCTGATTGAAAATGGGAATCCCCTTCTTGTAACAAATATTTAGATATTAAATGATATGAGGAAGGATTTGATTAACAATCCCAACTTAATTCTTGGTTACAGAAAGACTGACAAGACTGTTGCAAATTTTCATCACATTCAGAAAAATAAATGTGACTGACTAAATCATAATTTTGGATTATTTCACTTTTAGTCAAGGAAGAAGTTATGAGTTATTGGAAACTTCTCGAATGTAATGACACTTGTATTGCACCTCCTTTTTTATGAAATGAGTTGTCTTGCAAAATATCTAAAAGTTCCTCATCCATAAAATAGTCATCACCATACATGTTCTCCAAATCATGAATGAAACATTTAACATGCATACAACAATTTTCAACCAGCAGTAAGGAAGGATATTGGTCTTTGAAATGTTCATGAAATACTGTATGAAATAATTTAAGGGAATATAAACTCTCTGATTACTACATATCATACCATGACCATGCATTTCCTTCCAAACTGACCATGAATATTTTCATTAAAGAATCCTCATGCAATTTTTCCAATTTACATTAGGTATTCGATTCGGAAAACCAGGAATATGAGCACGATTCATAGGAGCATACATTGCATATATATAGCTCATCTTGATTAATGAGGAAACCAGATCAACAATTCAAACTATGAAATCTTCTGACAATGGAGTTGCCATAAAAAATTATGAAATTTGGATTCTTCAAGGTTGGATCCTCCAGGTGAAAGATGCATATCCTACTTGATGTCTGATTGTTTTTCATCATTATCAATCAAATCAAAAACTCTGACGTTCATACCCTGGAAACAAATTTAGTTTCCTTCCCCAGAAACAACGGTAAGATGTTAGCACTCATATTTTCCCGAGGCTGTATAAAGGAAACCTTGAGGTAACCACATAACCAACTTTAGACTGTATTATGAACTTATACAATCAGAAAGGGATCTCTCAATAGACATAAATATTCACTCGAAATATTCAATAATAACACTCAGAAGGTCATATTTCTGATAGAAACAAGTTTGTTTTCATAACAGTTTTGTAGGATAGACTTGAAAAGCGACCATTAGGTAATGGATTCAATAAAAATATGTTTGTTTGATCTGTAAGAGATTAGGGTTTGAAACTAACAATTCTAGAGGTAAGGTAGACACTATTTCCTCAGAATATGGGCATTGTATGATGGTAGTCAACAAAGGAAAACAATTCATTAAAACATAACATCTAACAATTATGAATTCTATAATAACTTTTGAAGAAAATATTTAAAAAATGTTTGAATACGATAAAATAGAGCATCAAAATATGAATTCTAGTTCACATCACTCTTACTCAAACATGAAATAAAATACAGAATGGAGTGTGAAACTAGAAGTACAATCACTTAAAAAAATTACTTACTAAGAAAAAAATGACACAAGAATATCTTCCTTGTAACTTTACAAAATTTCCTCTTTGCAACTTTATTGAAATCCAGAAATTAACAACCAACAGTTACAACAAAATACCACTCTCCTCATGAGAGTCAAAACCCTGTTTTTTCTATTACATATGAATTTATAGAAAAAAATACATCTTCCTAGTCTTCCCAGGAAGATATGCCGTCATCCTGACCTCTAATTTCTAAAAATAAAAAATACTATTAGAATGTTGACAACTACATAACTAATTAAAACATTGTAGGAATTAATTTGACAATAATTAATTAAAATATGGAACTGGTACTTTGACAGGTTTCGAATTCCTGAGGATAATCGTGATGTCGCCAACTTCCTGTAATTTCCCACTTCTTCAATTGATATTTGATACTCTCCCACCTATAGATGCTATTTATCCTTTAAATTCTGAGTTTTATAACCTCTTTCTAAATAAAACCTCTCTCCACATCAATGACATAGTGCATTTCATCAATTATAACCCATTCAATATCACAGATAATTTTTTCTCCTTTGTAAAACATGGACCTTGTTATTTCTGCAGTCAAAAGACCCATATCCAATGTATTACTAAAATCACAGTACTTATGGCTACTGATAGTATTTATGAAAGATGTGTATACAAGACACATACAATGTTTGGAAACCAATGTAAAGGGATATCTAACAACCACTATTCTTCCAAGAGATATAAGAGAAGCTACAAAAATTGACTCAACTCTTTCAATGTGATAAATTGTCTCCTTCTAAAACTTATCCAGCTCGAAAAGAAAAATCAAGAGTTATATCTCAAACATGTTCTAAAAAATGTTTGACATACTATGTGGATATTTTGAAGACATGACTTGAGGAAATCCAATAATTTTTTTGATAAATGGATTCTCTTCTTGTATTCTTCTTGCTATCAGAACATGAAAACTTTTGATGAAATTGTTGGTAACTAGCTTCGAAGGTTTTAATTTTCCCTTAGTAAGTGATCATATCCAAGAAATAAATACAGTGATCTCTTCCTAAGAGTAAGAGGATTTTCTTCAACTGCTTTAGTTTCTCTTTCCTATGAGTCTTTCAGAGACTGCATTTCAATGGTTCAATGCATTAGCTTCCAAACTAAATGGCTGAATTGCAGTCAGCTTCAAGACCTTCCCAGATCATTTTAAATCGACAATGGAGCCCTGAAAAAATTCCTTGATCTGTCCAATTTCATCTATTCCATGTGCCTCAAATAACCCATACACAAAAAAAATCAAACAACAAATACAGTGCTACTGCAAAGTGAGAACTACAACATCAATGAGAAGGTCCGGTCAAAATCAATATCGAAATGGGACGATGAAATTGTTGAAAATCGGCTTTTTTGCAGGGTTCCGTATAATTCCCTTTGCTTCTTGAATTTCAGAGCTAAGGTAACCATTATAAATATGACACAAGTTATTGATCATCAAATAATATGTAACTGTATCCTCATTCTATATTTTTCTTCAAAGGGATTCTACCAAATTATTCCTGCCATAATTTATTTTAATCACATCCCAAAGAATTTCTTCATCAATATTTTTCTTGTTGAATCATGTTAGGCAAGAAAACTACCAAATAGAGTGGGATTTTATCTTGCAACCAGGGATGCTGAGGAATCTTTTGAATAGTCGTCCTTTTCATGGAATCAACAATAAGCCTCCTTGGGATCAAATCCCTTTCTCCAGATTCCAAATGGCTCAGAAGTGTGTATATTCCATCATCGTTACCCTATATATTAACAATGATGTCGATCACCAACCTCATAAGTGATTTCCTCTATCTAAAAAAGTGGTTTCATTTACTACTTTCTCAAATAGTGAAATCATATTCTTCTCAACCCTCTTATTTTTAGCCTCACCTCACTTTCCTCAGCAGAATTTTTTTAAACCGTGGGTCTACATAACCTTTCCAATAGAATAATGTCGTATCAACACGTGGTGGGTGATTTTGGATTCTACTTCACCCTAACCCTCTCTTCGTTCACACATGTTTGTGATATGGAATCCATATGATCCATTAATCATTCATGATTTCAATTTGAACCATTGATCCACGTTTATTTTGAAGTGACATAATCAACAATGTCTAAAATATGCATCTATAACTTTCAAATGGCCTCTCTTCCTCCATATCTAATTCTATTCCATCATCAATGCCACATAAAAACATACAGTAATAGTCACCTCCTTGTTCATCAGTAGTTATATTTTTATATCCTTCATTGGACCTTTGAAAATTCCTTATCAATAGATCCTTCTATTTTATCTTCATTCTTAATTCTTGAGTCACTAAGTTCATCCATAGAATCAACATGAGGCACTTCATCTGGTTCTTCATAACTATTGCTTGGTACTAAAAATTATTCAGTGATGTCCTTTTCATGTCCATCAGAGTTCTTGGGTGGGTTTTAAAGGGAAGAATAATGGGTGTTTGCTTCCTTACCATCAATTCTACTTGCATGGCTTGTGCAAGAAGTGTCTTTTTTATAGAAATTAATACCAAAATCACCAAATTGAATATTAACAGGCTCTTTCTTTCTAATATGTAAAGGTGGATAAATGGGAATCCCAACGCAACCATCACACCCATCATTTGAAACAAGCTTACCATTACTATATACTATGTCAAATGGTCACGACTTTGAAGTAGAGCCCTCAGTATTAACTAGTGCCATAATACACAGAAAAGAGCCTTGTTTCTGAATAAGATTAAACATACCCTTTGATCTAAGTGAATTTAATGGACAAAAATTATGATACTCTTCATCTACTACCTTTACTGTATTTGTTTCCTGATTATAGAGGTGTTCACCAACATCCTCCTTTTTCAATATTTGTAACTTTAAATTCAAGGTTATCGCAAACCAGTGCAAACCTTTAGGATCTCATTCCTAGTCCTTTCTCTAAAAAATCTAGTTCAAGACTCAATGAATAGGTATACTTTGCAGAACCATCTTCCAGAAATTTGATGTACTTTTGTTTATACATGTTTTTAACCCTTCATTCCTAAAAAATAAGTCATTCACACTTATGTAGATAATTTTCGTCAATCCCTTTTCCCTTCCATTCTTCCACCTTCTCAACAAACCAAGGAACATGTCGCATACTGCAAGTGAGAGTGAAGGCACCAGGGACACAAAAGAGAATAATTTTCTTCCTGGAAGTCAAAAAGTGAACAACAACTTACTGGAGCTTAATCTCTTCATCAAAGTAAGCCAAAATTCCTTCCAGATAGTATAATATAAAATCCATGATTGTCTTGGGAAGATCTTTGTCATCATCATTAGGGAACAATGGGATGAAAGAGAATTTGTCTAATTTAGGTAGCAATGGTGATATAGTTTCATTTCTAGGGTTTCGTATGCCAATCCATTGAAACCATTGTGGTAGCCGATGTCTTCATTCATTAGAGTAGAGGTTTTGATGCATATTCAACATGCCATAAGAAATAAGAGAAGCTTTAAATTGTTGTAGAATACTAATAATCTCCCATAACATCCATGTAGATTGGAATACTCAGTAGTGGACCATCCACACAAGGTGAATAATAATCTCTTGATATTTCTATTGGTATAGAATGAATCCCTCGCATATGAATTTGATCCCCCATGGGATATTGCACACTAACCACCAAAGCGTCCTTAAAAACTATATGGTAGCCTATTGAAGCATCCATTACATATAGTTGTGCACCCATGCGAGACTCCATGAAAATAATGCTATGTAGTGATCAACGGAAATATACCATCCTGGTTCACTACTGGTGTTGTGGTTTAAACCTCTCCCTTTTATACTATTTTGCAATGGAAAATTATCTCATATGCTCTCGGTAAGAAAGTTCCCAAGTGTTTATATGCACCAATGGTTTCATCATATGTCAAGGTATTAAGTAGACACAATGGCTCTCATGGGCTCCTCCTCTATATGACTTGGTGCTTGGTCGATGAGCTTTGGTTTGTTTGTTAACTTGACATGTCATTTGCATTGATGTGGCATGTTCTTGGTTGACATATCAAATGGCTCTCGGTTTCGAGCTTAGAGATTGGACTTTTGCTAATATATTTTTAAATAATATAAAACCTTTTAGCTCAATTTTATATATTTTTTATATTTTTAAATAAGGTAAAACCTTTTAGCTCAAGTTTATAGGTTTTTTCCAGAGAACACAAATTGGATTAAAAAGACAAAAATTAACTTGGAAACTAATTTCTAAGCCCCAATAATGAAGCACTCTCTTTATTTTACCCAAAGAACCTTTAATCCCCTTTTTCTTGAAAAAAAATGGAAAAAAAATTAATGAATTATCAAATGAGCCAAGCCTCAGAGCTACCAAAATGCCATTGAAACTTTTAAATCTATACAGCAATAACACCAATTCTTGCAAAAATAAAATAGTTCTAACACATGGTTAATAGAGACCTGTGCACCCGGGTGAATCCACGGACCTGGGTAACACTTTTTGGCAAGCGCATCTTGCAAAAAACAAAAAAAACGTACCTCGGTCGAGGGCTTTATAAACCCTCGACCGAGGTATTAAAACGTCGATCGAGGTTTTATAAAGCCCTCGACCGAGGTATTTTTCAGCCCTCGGTCGAGGTATTTATTAACCCTCGGTCGAGGTATTAAAACCTCGACCAAGGGTTAATAAATACCTAGACCGAGGTATGTACCTCGGTCGAGGTACATAGCTCGACCGAGGTCCATACCTCGGTCGAGGTATCTTTTTCTAAAAAAATTATAAAATGGGGCCGTCGGGGCCCCATTTGTCATTTTCAATCGCTTGACCGAGGGACAGAGCTCGACCAAGGGATAGTGAACTCGACCGAGGAACAGCGACCATCGCCCCAAAGCAACCCATCCTCGTCACAATGTCAGAGCAAAGAGGTAACCATTTAAATTGTTTTTCAATTTAAATGGAATTTAATTTTTTTTTTATAAATTTATAAAATTTGATAAATGTATATTTTTATAATTTTGTTTTCAAATTTAGTAAATGTATGTTTTTATAGTTTTGTTTTCAAATTTAGTAAATTTATATTTTTATAATTTTCATGTTTAAAATGTGTACCGGCAAGCAGAAATGCTGCCGGATTTTTGAAAATTTGTAGTTAAATTGAATTTTTTTGTTAATTTGTTATATATATATATATATATAAATTATGTGAACCGGTAGGGTTTATGCTACCGGTTTATTTTTGAAATCTGTCTCGGGCAAGCAGAAATGCTGTCCGATTTTTTTCAATCCTCCGTGAATTCATGGAGGATTGAAAAAAATACATAAAACACCCACTAA
>LPNX010834485.1:60011-109568 GCA_001517045.1 Pseudotsuga menziesii | reverse complement strand
AAGGGAAGTATGCAGTAGAGATCCTGAAGAGGTTCGGGATGATGGACTACAAGGCGATGGCCACACCTATGGCATCGAACCTGAAGCTATTGAGTGATGCTTCGTCAAGAGTCAGTTGATGCTACGATGTATCGTCATATGATTGGGTCATTGATGTACCTGACAAACACAAGACCAGACATTTTCTTTGCTATGAACACCTTGAGCCAGTACTTGACAGATTCGAGGAGTGTTCACTTGACAGCTGCAAAGGATATTCTGAGGTACCTGAAGGGTACAATTGATTATGGGCTCAAGTACGATGCGAATCAGAAGATTAACCTGGAAGGTTATATTGATTCAGATTGGACAGATAGTGCCATCAACAGGAAGAGTACTTCAGGATGTAGCTTCAGTATGGGATCAGGTGTGATCTCTTGGTTTAGCAGGAAGCAATCCTATGTGGCACTGAGTACGGCTGAAGTAGAGTATGTCGCAGCTTGTTCAGCTAGTTGTGAGGCAGTATGGCTGCGGAAGCTACTGTTTGATATATTTGATCTCCAGTTAGATGCTAATTGTATACATTGTGACAACCAGAGTTGTGTGAAGTTGTCAGAGAATCCAGTGTTTCATGACAAGTCGAAGCATATCGAGATTAAGTATCACTATATCAGGGATATGGTGCATAGAGGAGTAGTGAAGCTCCTGTATGTTGCGACAGAGGAACAGATAGCTAATGTATTGATGAAGCCATTGGCTAGGTTGAAGTTCGAGTACTTCAGAGAGAGACTTGGTGTTCTCCAGATCAAGGCTTCCTCCTAGAGAAAGTGATGAGACCCATAGACATTCTGACATGGTGAGAGGATTGGTTCCTTCCATGGTCAGATATAAGGGCTGAGCCATTCTGTCATGGTGAGAGGATTGGTTCCTTCCATGTCAGATATGAGTGCTGAGATCCATAGCCATTCTGATGAGTAGGTCAGATATAAGGGCTAAGCCATTCTAACATGGTGGTAGGGTTGCTCCCTTCCATGTCAGATATGAGTGGTGGCCATTCTGTCGATCAGGACAGATGTAAGAGCAATTGCCATTCTAGGAATGGAGGCACCTAGTCAGTTACCAGGAACACTCAGTGTAAGAACTGAGTAGCCATTCTGATGTGATAGAGGGATGTGTTCCCACTTGATCAGATGTAAGGGTTGAACCATTTTGTTCATGGCTAAGGGATTAAGTTCCTTCCATGCAAGATGTGAGTGTTGGACATTTCGACGAGCAGGTCGGATGTAAGGGCAACTGCCATTCTCTAGGAGAATGGAGGTGCCTGGTCAGTTACCAGGTAGCTCAGTCGAGGAGGACTGGGGGCCATTTTGATATGATTGTTGGGATGTGTTCCCCTCATGATCAGATATGAGTGCATGCCCTTCCATCATTGTTAGCAGGATGTGTTCCCACCTGGATGGATGTAAGTGCTGAGCCTTGTCACAGATGATAGTAGGTGTTTCCTATCATGCTGGTGACTGTAAGTGCTGTGCCATTTCACAGATGATAGTAGGTGTGTCCTATCATGCTAGTGACTATAAGTGCAGTGCCTTTTCATAGATGGTAGTAGGTGTGTCCTACCATGCTTGTGATTGTAAGTGCAGAGCCTTTTCACAGATGGTAGTAGGTGTGTCCTACCATGCTGGTGATTGTAAGTGTTGAGCCTTTCCACAGATGGTAGCAGGTGTGTCCTACCATGCTGGTGGATGTGAGCGCTATGCCTTTCCATAGATGATAGTAGGTGTGTCCTATCATGCTGGTGGTTGTAAGTAATGAGCCATTTCACAGATGATAGTAGGTGTGTCCTATCATGCTGGTGAATGTGAGTGCTGGGCCTTTCTGATGAGATTGTAGTTTACTACATGATCAGATGTGAGTGCTGGGCGTGCCTTTCTGACGAGCAGGTCAGATATAAGTGCTGGGTGAATACCTACACGAGGGTAGGCCTACAACCAGCATGAAAAAGGGGCTTTGTAGAACTTCCTATGACAAGAAGAATCATGAGATAACACCAGTGTTGATCCAGATCGAGTGATGATCTAGATCCAGTAATGATGATCCAGCAGTAATGATCCAGATCCAGTGATGATCCAGATCCATTCCAGTGATGATGATTAGATCGAGAGATGATCCAGATCTAGTGATGATGTTCGATGATGATCCAGATCGAGAGATGATCCAGATCCGATGATGAATTGAAGATGAATATGACTTGAAGACGAAGATGACTTGAAGATGAGATGATCCAATTGATACAAAGAAGAAGACCAGTGCTGAAAATTGTGTCGAAAGAATACCTTCCTAGTTAAGAGGGAGTGTTGATGTATATGTAACTTTGGACTGTATTCTTCTATGTATCTTATGTATTGTAACCCGATGTTTATTCCGGGATTTCTCTATTATGTATTTGAGTCATGTGGTCATGCCCTGATGTTCCGATCAGGAGGATTAACAATGTAATCAAGTCATATCAAGTCATTAGGTAAGTCCCCACAGTTTCGGGGCACTTGAGTTATTATACACTAATTAAGGTGTAGGCTCGAGTAGTAATTATTAGGTTGAGCCTACGTGTGAAAAGGCAATTCAAGTGAACGGATGAATATAAATAGAGATTGAGAGTCTCTCTATTTATCATTTGTGAAATACATCACTTGCTTTCCCAAGTGTGGCGCACTACTGGAGAAGGAAATTTTGGGACTAGACAGAAGATATAAGACTACTGTTGTTTTGGGAGATCTCTTACTGTTTTGGTGTTGATTCTATCTTAGAGGAAGTTGCGGGGTTTTCTCCTTTATGGTTTCCCCGAGGAAAAATCTTTGTGTCTCTTGTCTCTTGTGATGTGCTTGTGTTTTATTGCTGTGCTTGTTATTCTCTCAGTGAAAAGATCCTAAGATCATAATGCTAGCTTAAATGTGATGAAAATATAACACTCTCAAGCTCCCAAGACACCAAAATTTCTAAAAACCACATTCCCTTAATTCTTGTTGGAAAACCATGTTACCTTGCACTTCCCTATCCACATCCTTGTGTTCATGTTCACGCCACTCTAGCACCATCCTTCCAAACAAAAAAAAGATTTGATAAGTTTTTTCCTTAGAATTTGGTATGCGCGCTCTCATACATGACTTTCTCTGCTAACAGGCATGTGTGTACACAAAAATCGAGGCATTTTCTGCATACACCCAGCCCTATACATGACCTGAAGAAATATAGCTCACGTGGGATAGAATACTAAGCTAGGGGTGCTTCAAAATAAAAAACAACCACTAAAAATTGAAATAAAACCATTGAAAATATATAGTGTGGGATGCAGATTTACCTAGATCAGATGGTTCTTGGTTTCATGGCCTCTAGCTCCCAGAATTAGTATTTGAATTTTGTGGCTCAAAATAGCTCTAATGCACTATGTGTGCTAAAAAATTGAAATGGTACAGTGAAAATGATTTTTTTACTATTTTAAATTTTTTATTTTTATTTTTACCCACTAGCCTATAGTTTTGACTCTTGTTGATTCTTTTGAACTGTTTTTGCCTAATGTTGTGGTGTAGGGACTTGATTCGAGTGCACTTTTACCAATATATTGACCCATTCATATCTATTATACGTATAATTTAGAACTAGCATATATGATAAGATCACATTTCTAATTGCATTATGCATCACCTTATGACGATGTGGCCTTGAATATAGGTATGAACCCACTTCATAATGTCACACAACCCTCACACTGCTGTTAGAAGTGCCATTATGTAAGTGGTAGAGCCTTCCTATTCATGGGTGCCTTAGTTAGATCCTGCTTTGTAATTTGGCACCCATGCCTAGATTCCTCCATTAGGTCTAGGAGTCCCTTATAGCCCTATCATGTCTTTGAGAAAGAGCTTCATATCCCTCTTGAACTTTATGCTGGCCATATCCCATAGGTACTCCCTTTTATGTCAAGTTGTAATTGCATTTCATGCATTTTTCTTGCCTTATTGAGGTTTATGTCGACTTCCTGCTTTAGAGTTATAAGACACATAGGCTGATCTTGTCTCAATCCTAGACAATCAGATCCTTTTATATATCCTTTGTAGCTTGATCATCCCTTACTAGGAGGATACCTTCCTGAGTGTCCTTATCCTATACATGCTTCCTTGCATTGAGCATAGGTATGTTCCATTGCTTAGAACTAGTTTTCTTTCCCATGACAATAGTCTCCTCCTAACTATGTACTACAAGCAATTTTATTCTTTTTCAAGCTTTCTAATCTAAAAAAGTCCAAAAAATTAGAAAATATAAAAAGCTGAACGGGAAATGATATTACTTTTTGTAGCTATCTAGTCGTGTCGCCTTTGAACATAGCACTATATATCACATCCATTGGTTGGGTTATTAGCATGACTTTAGGATTTGTACTCATTATTCTGAGTTTTCTCCATTGATTGGTTATGCTTCCAATCCCTATGGATCCTCTGTCGATGCTTCCTACATCGCAAAGTTGTCCTAGTTTTCATGTCGAGTCTATACTACCTATTCAGTCACAATATCCCTTATTCTCTTGTTTGAAGGAAGTTTTAGAATCAGTCGTACATTCCTGATATAGTTACTAGTTCATGCACATCCTGTTCATATGAGTTCTTCCAAATTTACCACCGTTGTTGAGTACCTCGTGCTGGTTAATGGGGGATTCCTTAATTCCATCCTTCTAGCAAATTCCATTCCTCGAATTCAGATCATTTATTTTGGAATATGATTCTAGAGTCCATTGATTAGATTGAGACTTAGTGTCATCAGTGGAATTCCCTCTCACCATTGACAGTTTTGGGAATACATCAATGTCCCCTGATCGATGGATTCTTTCAAGTGTTCAACCTCAACACATCTATTCACACTTGTTTGATTGCACTCTGTACCTTGATTACCGTTTTCATTATCAGTGGTATATCTCACATCTTTTAACAGTATACATCAGTGACTGGTAATCAGACGATGGTTGATCATGTTCGAACTCGACACCTTTATTCACGTTATGGGACATGTACCAGTAGAAGTCTGCGTAGAAGACCTCTGAGCTTGGTGTCTTTACACATATGCTACCTCCTTGATCGTACCAGTATTCATGAGATGTCATATCTGATGACAAGAAACCAGTGTATTATCAGATATATTCATCCATTATGGATATCTTGTTCACTATATATTGCACATGGCAATGACCACATGCGTCATATGTCTATTATTCTTATTCATGGCCATTGTACTCTTATGTATTCGGAATTGATACATGTATATTTGCAGTCACATGCCAATATTTATCATTTTATTGTACTGATGAGTGGTTGGTTTTTCCACCTGGGTCTTCATTACTCCACTTCTGGGATGAATATAATGTGATTCGACCATCATGTTACCCCTCTGACCTCACACATTAGGTGGCATTTGTTATAGCTGATTTTACCACACTTGGTAGATCACACTTTTATGGCCTTCTGTGTCCCTCTGTAGACCCTTTGGACCCCCTTACTCGAATTATACTTTGATGATCCAAGAAATTCCCTAAAAAACGCTTGTTTATTGCTATATGCAACTTTTAAGCTAAAACCCATGTGTATACGCATGTTTCTCCACTGTAGCCCAAGTACATCAGGAAATGTGCATAAAAACAAAAAAAAATTGAGTTTTCCTCAATGAGTCCCAAATAACTTGACTCTTGGCCTTCTGTATGCCTGGAAATGATCTGAATCGACCCTTCACTACCTATTGAAGGGCTATATATTGAGCCTCTTTGATGCATTGAAGGAGGAGAACATTTAAGAGCAAGGAAACTATAGTTCATTATTTCTCGACTTTCTTATGCTTGAGTTTGCATCACTTTGTCATTTTGAGAACACATTGCTACTCTTCCCAAGCTTGCCATTTATTTGTAATCTTTCCATTGAGATGGAGGATTGAAGTGGGGGAGGCCCAGGTGGAGGACTCGATTTCTCTATTTCGACGAGGTGCCGACAAAGTTTGTCACTGTTATCTCTATTCATTATTAATAGAAATATATATTTCTCATCCATTACATGTGTATGACTATGAATATTTTATCCATGGATGTAGTTGTATTTTCTTATACATGTTGGATTTATATATTCTAGAGTACGCCTAACACTTTAACATCTATCATGCTATCCTTGTTCATTATTTTTGAGGGTGAATTGTAGGTACAAGTGTGTTGGAAAATATCAACAAAGATCTACTATAACCATCTGGAATAGGGTATGTTCTATATCCCTTAGTGTTAGCAGCATTTGTTCCTCATGCATATTGAAATGGATTGATATTTGGTGTCATTCAATCTATTGTGATCTACCCCAAGCCATATGAAGTTTATTTCCATAACAACTAGGAATATTATACTGAAGGGTGTTGCAAACCATGCCTCCAAGGCATATTAATTTTCACACTTTCTTCCATATTCAGCTCCAATACAATCTCAACAACCATGCGAAAGGGAAGGTAAAAACTCTTTTTCATCTCCATTTGTAGATAATGATATGTTGTCTAATATTTTAGTTTCATAAGATGAGGAACAAGATCATCATGATCTTGATATTGAGAATGTACCTGAAGATGATCTAGATCCAAATCAAGCTCCTGTTCCAAATCATGAGCCTAAATGAGATGAAAAGATCATTTAAGTAGCTGGGAATGTTGCTAGGGATCTAGAAGATAGAGGAAGAACTAGGTTACAGTATTAGAATTCCCATGTTGCACTCTCTCTCATAGCTTCACTACCTACAGAGTGGTGTAATAAACTTCCAGAGAGATGCTACTTGATGATGAATATTGATCCACAATTTGTCCCACTGATGAAAAAAATGGATCATTCCATTTCTCCACCAAAAATAAGAGACAAAAGAAACATTTAGCAGATCAGAAGATGTAATGTCCCAAAAATTGAAAACAATTTTTTTTTATAGGCTAGTGAAAACTACCCAAAAGGGATCATTAGTACTCGTGCGGAAACATAGATGATCCTTAAACTTTCAACCTTTTCGGAATTTGCTCACTGTCTTGTTAATCTCTTATCCATTCAGTGACTATTAGTTTGTTTACTTCCTATGTCTTAATTTTGTTATTTAAACTATCGATATATATTAGTTATTACTGTCGGTGAATGAATGAGTTGTATAGAAAATTGTTTTGCTCCTACACATCTATACTTTGTTTATTTAATAAAAACTAACTTAAATTTGTTGGTGGGAACAAAGTGATGGAGTGGCGGGGCTCGTTCTCCCATGACGATCTGAGAGGTAAGGTTATTCTTCTCTATGAAGGCTTACTTAGTTCATTCGAACTAAGGCAAATTATTCATTGATTCATAGGTTACTCTTGCGACATTGGGATTATTGGTTACTTGACTAAATTCAGTTCTTAGTTATAGTTCCTGTCCCGTCTTGCACTTTTGTTACTGATCTATTTTATGACTCAGGTACGCCTTATGTTTTATAATTATCTTTATTCGTAAATTTAATAGATGCTTATGAATTATCTTACTATCCCTACCATTATTAGTATCTATCTCTTGGTTAGTTACTTACTCTTCTCTTATTTCCATTTTGCAGGTCTGTCTTGGTTACGAGTTTGGAAACTACGCTTGTTCTTCCTAGCAAGGGCATCATGGCATACTACGTTTTCCATGATTCCTAAATGCTACAAACCTAGACTATGATTCAAGCACATATACTACCTGTATGAACTATCATAAAGGGCATGTGATAATACTATAAGCTTGCTGCTAAGGGGAAGACAGTGTGACACTATAAGATAGTGTTAAAGGGATATGCATATCGTAAGGTTGGAACTATGGTATGCATACCATGTCATTAGTATTGAGCCTGCGCTGAATTTTAAAAGGGTGGCAAAACCATAGTATAGAGGGTTTAACATAAGTCTTGGTTGATATAACGTTGAACCAAAAAATTATGGTTGGGGTTTATGGAGGCGTTAATGGCCACCAGATAGTGCCATTAATGCCATCGGGGTTGGTGAAAAACCTTGGAAAAAGAGTTGGAATTCACTATTTGTTCATTATGGTTTTGGCATTTTGGTTTAGTGTGGCCTTTGCACATTCGGAGAAGGGAGATGACCCCATCGATTCATGGGTGAGCTTGACCGGATCTGTGTAAAATGCATTTGCTTCATTGGTTCCTTCATGGCATGGTCATGCTCCTCATGCCATAGTTGGTTTGTCTATAGGTGAATGCAAAGGAACTTCGAGGTTTGCATAGGTTGTCCTTGTCGATTTGGGATTTCTTCTTCATGGCCATGGTAAGCCTGCTAGCAAGATTACTTGCCTCCTCTTGTTTTGGGAAAATCCTGAGTTGGAAACATTTACTGGGTTGGGGTTTTGATGGTACTTGTTGACTCTACCTTCAGGGTTTAAGATGTAGCTTGATCTTGTTTTAAATGGACTCTCGTTGAGAGATTCGACATTTGTTTAGGCTGTGGCTGCACCGTTACTTGTAATGGTGCCATAGCTCACAGCTTGCCATTAATGTTTTAATACTTTGACTGTTTGTAAAGAGGATTCATGCCTCTCTATGGAATTACATAGCACATTGGTTTTTAATATGAAGACTGTAATGTAATTTGGGTATGAAATGACTACGATTTCATTTAGCATTTATTACTGTGTAAACTCGGGATTTGTATGGTTATTTAAATACTTCATTTTATGTGGACTTTAATGGGATCAATCATGGCCTTAAAGCTTGTGGAAATTTAATCTGTCTATAAATATTGTTTTGGCTTATGGCCATATGCACAACACTCTATTTTATTAGTTTGTAATTTAAGATGGGAGCTTGTAGAGCTTGGGCATTATGCCATGGACTGCACTATTGTAGCAATGGTGTCGTAGCCCATTGTCTTGCCACCACATGCTCTGCGTTAATGTATAAATGGAGTCTGTGTTTTTAAAACAGAGTATTGAACTCTTAGTTTTTATATTGGCTCAGTGTCGGTGCAGGCCATGCCACGGATGGCATGTGCCTCTCCCAACGAATGTGATAGCTTTTAGTTAGCATTTAAAATGTAAATTGTTTACTTGGAAAGAAATAGAGTTGTAATAGCCTGGGGTTATGACAAACCATGATATTGATTTGGTTTATTAGCGTGAATGTTTGATTAGATTGAAACTTGGCCAAGGCCGTAACTAGGTTCTTTACGACCTCACTATTAGTGTATGCGTTATTTGGTTAAAGGATTGTGGCGTAGCTTAAAAGCATAGCCTACACATATTAGATGTATAGCATGGGCTGTATAGATATGGTTATGTGATTGTTTACTGCTTGGATATAAAATGCTTATGGTTTTATTAATGTTATTGTAATTAGTCTGGACATCTATAGGATTTGATGTCGCGACCTCTTGTTGGCAAAATGGGTTTTAGTTGTTTAAATGTTTAACATGATACGTTTGGTTATGTGTAGATTTTTAAATGGGACCTTTAACACCCTTTATGTTTTTATAATGGAAGATTGTAATAATAGGGCTATGAATTAAACATTTGAGATATGTAAATGGATGCGATTTGGACTATAGATTTTATACAATAAGATAGAGGTTTGATCTTGGACCACATGGATGGTCATGATGCCTGCTCTATTTGGTTAATTATGATTATGTTTATTTAATGGAATGTTATGATATTTAATTTGTTTTCAAATGATTATGTGGACCAGACCTTAGAAGGTCTTTAATAATTTGTTAGCTTGTTTATTATATGAATTCTATTCCTAATAGATCTAGTTTAAATTATAAACTTATATTAGTTAACATAATCAATATTTCAATTAAATTCTACTGAATTAGTTTGGTTAGAATTAGGGCAAGCCTCTGCTGACAAATGGAATATCTCAACAGAGTATTAAATACACAAAACAAGGTAAAAATGATACTAAGATCAAAACCTAGGTAATAAAGGAACATTTATGAGAGATGCAACCGTGAACATAAACAACATATGATAAAAGTTTTCTAGCCTATGATTAGTAATTTGCAGATACAAACCCTAGCATATTGTTAATATTAAAACATAACCACTAGGGTTTATAAATTATATTGCAGCCAATACTTAAAATAAAAAGTAATAAATATTTAGGAAAGAAATTGAATAGGCCTTCAAGGGTTTCATACCTGAAATTGAAGCTTTGTCAATGGCTGCACCTGCACACTTAAATAACCAGTGTTAACAATTCAATGCAGATCTGACCTCTGTTTGATGACCAAATCAATTGGGAACTACCATGTTCCTCCCAACCATGACCAAGAACCGTTCCTAGTTCTATCCAGATCCCCCCAAGCTCGACTCCAACATGCAAGTAACTTAGAGCTCCTAAGGTAGGGTTTCCTAAATGGTATTCAGTTCTGAATTAGTCCTCTTTTCCTTGCAGGAGAAAGTTCTCCAGGAAAACACTTGAGAGACAAAAAAAAGAAGAATAATAATGCTCCAAGATGAAAAATCAGAACCCCCAAGCCTTTTCTTGGCTTGAGTCTTTATAGACAGACTTTTCAATCAAAGGGGCAGTTAAATCAAGAAACCCTTGATTTCTTGATTTAACCATTTTTAATTTACTGGGGTAATTTTCAATTCTTAACCTAGGAACTTTTAACTAGCTCCTAGTTAGTCTTTCATAGATATTTCACTATTTATTAATCCTTTAATAATAAATAATAATTGGTGGAGCTTATCTTCTTTTTTTATTCAATTATAGAATTAATCACAATTAATTCTTTATACATACTGTGTATAAAATACATAGCATTAAAATACTTGTTAACACTTGTCTTCGGGCATCATGTGTCATGATCCCTAGACTTTACGACACTTCTTTATGAAGGTCAAGTAGATAGATGGCTCAGGTCTACTAGGCTAGGAAAATCTAAACATCCTTGCATGTTGGATTTCCCTCGTATAACATGGTATTTCTTCAGTACTTGATGAGAATACAAAAATTCAAAATTTCATTTAATCACTTAAAAAAATAAGTATGATGATGATCAATATTTTTCTCAAGCCGTTTTCACTTGGAAGTTATTAAATTCTTTTGAGTAACCCCTAGCGCTTACCAGAGTCCATACTCAATTCCTATAGCAGGAAGTAAACATAGTGCAATTCCAGAGCTTTCGCTCAACACTAAATGCTAGGATGTACTTGTATGATACACCTAGGGATACAATGGCCAATGGTCCGATGCTCCAGATCTTATGCTCAATATCAACATGGAATGCTCTAGGGCTTATGCCCAACATTTCCAATTATATTTTCATGTGTTCCAAAGCTTTATGCTCAACACAAATGTAAGTTCTCATGTGCTCCAGAGCCTCTTTCTCAACACAAAACATCTCATCGATCATGCACTTTAGGTTCCATGCCCAATACAAACATTTCATCAATCATGTGCTTCAGGGTCCACTCCCAACACAAAACATATATATACCTATATATCATCAACAATTGGCTTATGCCCAATATACAAAACAAATCATCATGTTCATATGTAGTGGGGTCTTTGACCCAATATAAAATAAAACATCAATATAATAATCATGGTTAATAGGCTCATGCCTATAAATGGTAGGTCCAAAATTCAGGATATTACATCCCTCCCCACTTAGTACAACACCGTCCCTAGTGTTCTAGGGACTGAATGATATCATGAAACCAGGTGGGGTAATCCTTTCTCATGGTGGCCTCATTCTCCCGGGTAGCCTCATCTACCTCAAAGTGCTTCCACTACACTTTCAATTGGACTATAGTGCACTTTTGAAGCTGCATTTTTCTCTTATCCAATATATGCAAAGGCTCAGGGGAAAATTCCCCCTCAGGTTCCACCTATCATAATGACCAATCAATGACATGCTTAGTGTCATAAGCATATTTCTTTAATAAAGCTGCATGAGAAACATTATGAACTCTTACATGCGCAGGTAATGATAGTTCATAAGCCACTGGTCCTTTCTTGGCCATAATTTTAAAAGGCACACAAAATCTAGGTGCTAACTTACCACACCTACCCAAGCTCAATGAGCTCCATTTTTCTTTCACTTTCAAGTAGACATGCTCACCTACTTGGTAGTATTTATCTTTTTTTTTCTTATCTGCATAACTCTTTTGGCAGTATTGTACCTGTTTAAGGTTTCCCCGGACCTTGGTAACTAACTATTCCAAGTCTAATAACAGGTCAGGCCCTAACACGAGCCGATCCACCGTACAATCAAAAGTAATGGGTGTCCTACACTTTCGTCCATATAGTACCTTGAAAGGAATCACCTTGGAGGAAGCTTGATACCCATTGTTATATGCAAACTCTGCAAGTTACAGATAATCCTCCTAGTTGGTGGGCTTTTTCATGACATACATTCAAAGCATGTCTTCAACAATCTGGTTTACTCTTTCAGTTTTCCCATCCGTCTGCAGGTGATAAGCAGTGCTAAAGTTCAGCTACCTATCTAATCCAGAGAATAAAGATCTCCAAAAGTTTCCAGTAAAATTAACATCTCAATCTGAGATAATCACTTTGGGTATCCCTGGAATCTAAATATTTCTTTCAGGAAGATATCGACAACGTTCACGGCCTTGTAGGTCGATTTCATGGGGATGAAGTATGCTTCCCATTAGAGGAAATTTCAACTCAAAATGGGCCTCCTAAAATGAACTAATAAAATAATAGTTAAAATAATAAAATAATATTTATTAATTTTGGAGGAAGAAAATAAAAAAGCTACTTTTTTGTTTGTATTTTTGACATATCTCCCTGTGTTTTTACTCAAATTTCGATCAGGAGAGCTCGTTGGATGCGGAATTAGATTCTGTATCCAACGAGTACCCACTTGACATACTTTTGACAAACCCCTCTACCCCAAAAACAACAAAGACTTGAAAAAATGGAAAGATGATGTCATCATTTCATTTTTTTAGGTATTTCTTGTTTTTGGGGTAGCGGGGTCCATCAAAAGTATGTGTAGTGGGTACTCATTGGATGCATAATTTAATTCCACATCCAACGAGCTCTCCCGATTGAAATTTCAGTAAAAACATAGGGAGATATGTCAAAAATACAAACAAAAAAAGTAGTTTTTTTTATGATACCTATCCCCAAATTTATATTAAAAAAATGTTAAAGACCTATACGGTATTTCAAATTTAAAGAAATTTCATTGGCTAAAACATGATGACATGGAATTTGAATAAAATTTAAAATGCCCATTTTGAGTTGAAATTTCCTCTAATGTTTGACAGCTTGTCAATGACTACGAAGATGGAATCATTTTGCTTCTTTCTTTTTGGTAAGCCAGTAATAAAATCCATACTGATAACCTCCCATTTCCATTCTGGAATGGGCAATGGCTATAGAAATCCTGAAGGATGCTAGTGCTCAACTTTAACTAGCTGGCATTCCTGGGATTTCACAATAAACATTGCAATGTCGGCCTTTAACTTAAGCTAGAAAAACTGTCTCTTGACACAGATGTCATCTTTTGATATCCCAAGTGCCCCAAGTAGGGTGCCCTATGAAATTCTGTGAGGATTCTGGATCGAATGTCCCCTCCAACTGGAACATACTATCTATCCTTGGACCATAGTAGTCTAGATTCATCCACCTTGTATTCCTTCTGTTGTTGAAACAACCAGTCCTCTTGGAACTTCTTGAGGATTTCCACATAGAACAGGTCAACCTTGTTAGCCATTCTAATATTCTCATGCAAATCTGTATTAGCTTGACTCAGGGTCACCTCATATATCATATGAGTTCATCGACTCAATGCATCAACAACTGTGTTCTCTTTGCCCTTAATATGCTTTAGTTCAAAGTGATACTCACTCAGGAAATCCAACCATCTGGCTTGCCTTGAATTCATATCGGGTTGATCAAATAAATACTTTAGAATCATATTGTCAGTGTTTAAAAGGAACTTCCTTCCCATGAGGTAGTGCCTTCACATCTTTAGAGCATGGATAATGGCAGCTAGCTCAAGATTGTGTGTAGGATAATTCTGCTCATGCTCTTTTAATTTCTGTGATTAGTAACAGATCGCATGATTGTTTTGCAAGAGAACACCTTGAAGTCCTTCCTTGCTTGCATCAGTGCATACCATGAAATCTCCATCGAGATCCACAATCCACAACACTGGTGCGGTCATCAAAAGATGCTTACGCTTTGGAAAACTTTATTCACAACTGTCAGTCCATAAGAACTTGTTCACTTTCTTCTACAATGGCGTCATGGGGCAAACGATTCTTGAGAAGTTTTCAATGAACTTTTGATAATACTCAGCTAAACCCAAAAAGGACCTAATGTGAGTGACACTAGTCGGGGTAGGCCAATCCTTTATAGCTCGGATATTTTTTGGGTCCACAACTATTCCTGCCTCGGATATGATGTGACCTAGGTACTATATTTTTGGTTGGTAAAAATCACATTTACTAAACTTAGCGTAGAGCTGGTGTTCTCTCAACACCTGAAGTACTATGCGAAGGTGTTCTTCGTGTTCCTCTTTATTCTTGGAATAAACCAGAATGTCATCAATGAAGAGTAGTACTAAATTATCCAGATAATTACTGAATATGTTGTTCATCATACACATAAAGTTTGTGGGTGCATTGGTCAACCCGAATGACATCACTACAAAATCGTAGTTCTCGTACCTCGTACCAAAAGCGGTGTCGGGAATATCTTCATCTCGGATCCGTACCTAATGGTACCTAGATCACAGGTCAATCTTTGAAAATATTTTGGCTCCTCCCACCTTTTCGAAAAAATCATTGATCATAGGGAGCGGTTAATGGTTCTTTAGATTCATTTTGTTCAACTAACGGTAATCAATGCGCATCCACATCGTTCTGTCCTTCTTCTTTATGAACAAAATCGGTGCTCCCCAAGGGGACACATTGGGTTGGATATACCCTTTCTCTATTAATTCCTGTAACTGTAGTTTGAGTTCCACCAATTCTGGTGCACTCATGCGATAAGGGGATTTGGAGGCCGAAACTGATCTTGGGTCATTTCGATGGAAAAGTCTAGGTCTCGTTTCGTAGGTAATCCATGGATTTCCTTGGGAAACACATCCCTGAATTCTTCAAGAATAGGGAAGTCTTCTATGCATTGTTCTCTATCAGACTCTACTTCTCGAATGTTCACCACAAATAACTTGTAGCCCTTCCTAACACACTTCTTTTCTTGTAAGGGAAATATTTGTCTTACAGAAACTTTCTTTGGGATGCCTTGAACCTTTACTTGGTTCCCTTGGCCATTAGTACACAAGATAGACTTGTGTAGACAATCGAGCATGACATGGTGTTGTTCCAACCATTCAATGCCGATAAGAATATCGTACAATACAAAAGATAGCATGTTTAGGTTTACCTTAGTAAGGAAACCATTCAGGTTTACTTCACATTCCTTAACAATCTCCAAAACCTGTCGTTTCGTACCGATGGCTAATTGTACCAGCCAGGTTTTATCATGGTTTACTTTTCCTAACTTGCATAAATCAACAATCTTAGGTGCAACATAGCTCTAACAAGCACCAAGATCAATAAGTATTGAAACAAAGGTGTTCAAGATATTACCTTTGATCTTGACCATTGTATCTTGATGGCTTGCGTATTGGCCATCTAATGCTGAATAGATTCACGGGGTTCCCGCTATATCCTCAATGATAGGTTCATTTTGCAGGTTATGCAAGACTCCATTGTTCTTGTTCTTACAATCTCAGGAATAATGTGGCCCGTTGCATTTCCAACACTTGATAGCTAAAGGGGTAGCATTGGCTCCACTTGCCACTTGCTTATTACCATTAGGAGCTGGTACATAAGGCTTTGTACTAGTTTTGTTGAAGTTCTTGTTTGCTTGAAAGATGTTATTTTTCTTTCTATACGTCTGCGGGTTTGAACCAGGCTTGTGGTTATCAAAAAAGTTTCTATACTTTTCTCGGTTTTGAGTCTGGTTTTCTTGCCGTAACTTCCCATGCTCGTAGCAGAGGTGATCCTTGTGTAGTGCAGTCTCCAGTGTCTTTGGCATGTTGAATTGTATCCTGTCCCAAAAATTGGGAGGAAGACATCCTAGGAACTGTTGGATCTTCACCTCCTCTTCTTTGATATACGGTATATAATGCAACAAATCTAGAAATCTGTTTATAAATGCATCCATAGTCATGGACCCCATGTGCAGTTCATGGAACTCCTTTACCTTGTAGTCAAAGAACCTTTCCGACATGTATTTTTCTTGGAAAATCTTGCATAATTTTTCCCATCTTATTTCTTGCAGCTCATCTTTCTTGGTGTGCTTTAAATCTCACCACCATCTTGTTTCCTTACCATTCGGGTTGTAGATGGCAAGCCTAGCCTGCATCACACTTGAATAGTTATGAACATGGAAATACTTACTCATTCCTAGAAACCATTATTCAACATTTTCTCCCATATTTACTTCACCTTCATAGGTCAGGGCTCTGATTTTTTGAAACTCCCCCTGAACACTGTCATCATTTCTCTTCTTCTTTCTCCATGGAGAAAGTGAGTCATCACTGGCAGGACTGTGATGATCTCCTTTAGTTGCTTCAGGTGTACCTTCTTTTTTTGCTTCTCTTGGGATGCTGGCCTGCTCATGGTATGGTTCTCTTTTGGATCTGTTAATGGAATGGGTAATTTTAGCTTGCGGTCTCCCTCCCATCATGTTACGCAATGATGCTTCATTTATAGCTTGTTGTTCCTTTATTTGATTTAGACTGTCTTCTCGGAAACTCTTCAATTCAACTTGAAGACTGTGCAAAGTTTCTAGCGCATCATATTTTATCTTGACCACCAAGTTTACTTCCGGAGTGGGGGTGGTCATTTCTTTTTGCCAATTGTTTTCTTCCTTAGTGTTCATAAACTGAACAACATTGTAAAAAGTTTCCTGAAACACAAATTTTTTTAATAGCAGTAAAAATTTCTGTTAGTAACAAAAAATACTTATCATACTTTATTTTCTCTATGTGAATTTCTAGTGCACCCATAAGTCTCCCAGTATTGAAATTGGGCTCTGATACCACTTGTAATTTCCCAAAAGTTGAAAATAAATAAATTATAGGCTAGTGAAAACTACCCAAAAGGGATCATTAGTACTTGTGCGGAAACATAAATGCTCCTTAAACTTTCAACCTCTTCGTAATCTGCTCACTGTCTTGTTAATCTCTTATCCATTCAATGACTATTAGTTCATTTACTTCTTATGTCTTAATTCTATTATTTAAACTATCAATATATCTTAGTTATTACTGTCAGTGAATGAACCAGTTGTATAGAACATTGTTTTTCTCCTACACATGTATACTTTGTTTATTTAATAAAAACTAACTTAACTTTGTTGATGGGAACAAAGTGATGGAGTGGCGGGGCTCGTTCTCCCATGACGATCTGATAGGTAAGGTTATTCTTCGTTATGCAGGCCTACTTAGTTCATTCAAACTAAGACACCGTATTCATTGATTCACGGGTTACTCTTGCGACATCGGGATTATTGGTTACTTGACACAATTCAGTTCTTAGTTATACTTCCTGTTCCATCTTGCACTTTTGTTACTGATCCATTTTACGACTCAGGTACGCCCTATGTCTGCTAATTATCTGTATTTGTTAATTTACTAGATGCTTATGAATTATCTTACTATCCCTACCATTATTAGTATCTATCTCTTGGTTAGTTGCTTACTCTTCTCTTATTTCCATTTTGCAGGTATGTCTTGGTTATGAGTTTGGAAACTACGCTTGTTCTTCCTAGCAAGGGCATCATGGCATACTACGTTTTCCATGATTCCTAAATGCTACAAACCTAGACTATGAATTAAGCACATATACTACCTATATGAACTATCATAAAGGGCATGTGATAATAATATAAGCTTGTTGCTAAGGGGAAGACATTGTGACACTATAAGATAGTGTTAAAGGGTTGCGCATATCATAAGGTTTGGGCTATGGTATAGATACCATGTCATTAGTATTGAGCATGCACTGACTTTTAAAAGGGTGGTGAAACCATAGTATAGAGGGTTTAACATAAGGCTGGGTTGATATAACGTTGATCCACAAACTTATGGTTGGGGTTTATGGTGGCATTAATGGCCACCAGCTGCTTCCATTAATGCCATCGGGGTTGGTGAAAACCATTGGAAAAGAACTTGGTATTCATTGTTTGTGCATTACGGTTTTGGAATTTTGGTTTAGTGTGGCCTCTACGCATTTGGAGAAGGGAGACGACCCCAATGATTGACAGGTAAGCTCGATCGACTTTGTCTAAAATGCCTTGGATTCATTGGTTCCTTCATGGCATGGTCATGCTCCTCATGCCATCGTTGGTTTGTCTGCAGGTGAATGCGAAGGCACTCTGGGGTTTGGATAGGCTATACTTGTTGATTTGGGATTTCTTCTTCACGGCCATGGTAAGCCTGCTAGCAAAATTACTTGCCTCCTCTCGTTTTGGGAAAATCCTAAGTTGGAAACTTTTTACTAGGTTGGGGTTTCGATGGTACTAGTTGACTCTGCCTTCAGGGTTTAAGATGTAGCTTGCTCTAGTTTTAAATAGACTCTCGTTGAGAGATTTGGAATTTGTTTGGGCCATGGCTGCACCATTACTTGTAATGGTGCCATTGGTCACAGCTTGCCATTAACATTTTAATACTTTGACTATTTTTAAAGAGGATTCATGCCTCGCTATGTAATTACACCGAGCGTTGGTTTTTAATATGAAGACTATAATGTAATTTGGGTATGAAATGCCTACAATTTGATTCAGAGTTTATTACTGTGTAAACTTTGGATTTGTATGGTTATTTAAATGTTATGTTTTATGTGGACTTTAATGGGATCGATCGTGGCCTGAAATCCTGTGGAAATTTACTCTACGTATATATATTGTTTTGGGTTATGGCCATGTGAACAACACTCTGTTTGTTTGGTTTGTAATTTAAGTCACGAGCTTCTAGAGCTTGGGAGTTATGCCATGGGCTGCACCATTGTAACAATGGTGCCGTATCCCATTGGCTTGCCACCACATGCTCTGTGTTAATGTATAAGTGGAGTCTATGTTTTTAAAAGAGAGTATTGAACTCTTAGTTGTTCTATTGGCTCAACGTGGGTGCAGGTCATGCCACGGATGGCATGTGCCTCTCCCAATGACTGTGATAGATTTTAGTTTCCATTTAAAATGTAAATTGTTTACTTGGAAAGAAATAGGGCCGTAACAGCGGGGGGTTATGACAACCCACGATATCGATTTGGTTTATTAGCGTGACTGTGTGATTAGATTGGAACTTGGCCGAGGTCGTAACTAGGGTATTTACGGCCTCACTATTAGTGTATGCATTGTTTTGTTAATGGATTGTGGCATAGCTTAAAAGCGAAGCCTGCAGATATTAGCTGTATAGCATGGGTTGTATAGAGATGGTTATGCGATTGCTTACTGCTTGGATATAAAATGCTTATGGTTTTATTAATGTTATTGTAATGATTCTAGACATCTATAGGATTCGATGTCACGACCTCTTGTTGGAAAAATGGGTTTTAGTTGTTTAAATGTTTAACATGATACGTTTGGTTATGTGTAGAATTTTAAATGGGACCTTTAACACTGTTTATGTTTTTATAATGGATGACTGTAATAGTAGGGCTGTGAATTAAATATTTGAGTTATTATCTTAGATTTAGTCTTCTTTGTTTGTACTTAGTTGATTTAGTTTATAATATTTAAGTTCTGTACTTTAGTTTATAAATAAAATGAACAGTACATTAATTATAAAACTATTTGAATACTGATATATATATTTATTTCTATATATATTTTACCTGTACTTCTGAACAAATTTTGAATTAAAAATAACCCTTTGGTGACAAATGAAATATGTCAATAGAGTAATGCAACCTGTAGAATAGGTTAACTGGTAACAAAAACTAGGTATGGTGCACATAACTAAACATGGAGATAATTACATAATTCCACTCAAAGTACAAACCCTAGTAATGTATAGCATATAATAAAATTTCTCCAACCTATGATTAGTAAATTGCATATACAACCCTAGAAGATTGATAACACTAAAACATAACCATTAGGGTTAGAAATTTCATTGCACCCATTACTTAACATAAACAGTAATGAAACTTTGGGAAGAAATAGAATAGGCCTTCAAGGGTTTCATACTTGGAATTGAAGCTTTGTCAATGGCTATACCTGCACACTTAAATAACCAGTGTTAACAATTCAATGTAGATATGACCTTTGTTTGATGACCAAATCACTTGGGAACTACCACATTCCTCCCAACCATGACCCATAACCATTCCTGGTTCTAATCAGGATCCCCCCGAGCTGGACTCCAACATGCAAGTAGCTTAGAGATCCTAAGGTAGGGTTTCCTAATTGGTATTCAGTTCTGAATCAGTCCTCTTTTCCTTGCAAGATAAAGTTCTCCAAGATGAAAAATCAGAACCCCCAAGCCTTTTCTTGTCTTGAGTCTTTATAGAAAGACTTTTCAGTCAAAGGGGAAATTAAATCAAGAAATCCTAGATTTCTTGATTTAACCCTTTTTAATTTACTAGGGTAATTTTCAATTCTTAACCTAGGAACTTTTAACTAGTTCCTAGTTAGTCTTTCATAGATATTTCACTATTTATTAATCCTTTAATAATAAATAATAATTGGTGGAGCTTCTCTTCTTTCTTTCTTCAATTATATAACTAATCATTATTAATTATTTATACATACTATGTATAAAATACATAGTATTAAAATACTTGTTAACACTTGTCTCCGGGCATCATGTGTCATGATCCCTAGACTTAACAACACTTCTTTATGAAGGTCAAGTAGATAGATGGCTTAGGTATACTAGGATAGGCAACTCTAAAAATCCTTGCATGTTGTATTTCCCTCGTATAACATGGTAATTCTTCAGTACTTGATGAGAATACAGAAATTCAAAATTTCATTTAATCACTTAAAAAAATAAGTATGATGATGATCAATATTTTTCTTGATCCATTTTCATGTGGAAGTTATTAAATTCTTTTCAATAACCCCTAGTACTTACCAGAGGCCATACTTAATGCCTATAGTGGGGAGTTACAAACATAGTGCAATTCCAGAGCTTTCTCTCAACACTAAATGCTAGGATGTACTTGTATGATACACCTAGGGAGACAATGGCCAAAGGTCCGCTGCTCCAGAGATTATGCTCAACATCAGCATGGAGTTCTCCATGGCTTATGCCAAACATTTCAAATTATAATTTCATGTGTTCCAAATCTTTATGGTCAACACAAATGTAAGTTCTCATGTGCTCTAGAGCCTCTTGCTCAACAAAAAACATCTCATCAATCATGCGCTTCAGGGTCCATGCCCAAAACAAACATTTCATCAATCATGTGCTTCAGGGTCCATGCCCAACACAAAACATATATATACCTTTATATCATCAACAATTGGCTTACTCCCAATATACAAAACAAATCATCATGTTCATATGCAGTGGGGTCTTTGACCCAATATAAAATAAAACATCAATATAATCATTATGGTCAATAGGCTCATGCCTATAAATGATAAGTCCAAAATTCAGGATACTACATCCCTCCTCGCTTAGTACAACACCGTCCCTAGTGTTCTAGGGACTCGGAATGATATCATGAAACCAGACAAGGTAAGCCTTTCTCATGGTGGCCTCATTCTCCCAGGTAGCCTCATCTACCTCAAAGTGCTTCCACTGCACCTTCAATTGGACTATAGTGCACTTCCGAAGCTGCACTTCTCTCTTGTCCAATATATGCAAAGGCTCAGGGGAAAATTCCCCCTCAGGTTCCACCTGTAATAATGAGCAATCAATGACATGCTTAGTGTCATAAACATATTTCTTTAACAAAGATGCATGGAAAACATTATGAAATCTTACGTGTGCAGGTAATGATAGTTCATAAGCCACTGGTCTTTTCTTGACTAGAATTTCAAAATGCCCACAAAATCTAGGTGATAACTTACCACACCTACCCAATCTCAACGAACTCCATTTTTCTTTCAATTTCAAGTAGACATGCTCACCTACTTGGTAGTATTTATATTTTCTTTTCTTATCCGCATAAATATTCTGATGGTCTTGTGCCTCTTTAAGGTTTCCCTGGACCTTGGTAACTAACTGTGCCAAGTCCAACAATAGGTCAGGCCCTAACATCATCTGATCCATCCCAAGTAATGGGTGTCTTACACTTCTGTCCATAAAGTACCTCGAAAGGACTCATCTTGGCGGAATCCTGATACCCGTTGTTATATGCAAACTTTTCATGGTGCAGATAATCCTCCCACTTGGTGGGGTTGTTCATGACATACATTCGAAGCATGTCTTCATTAATTTGGTTTACTCTATCAGTATGCCTGTCCGTCTGCGAGTGATAAGCAGTGCTAAAGTTCATCTACGTCTCTAATCTAGAGAATAAATATCTCCAAAAGTTTCCTATAAACTTAACAATTCGATATGAGATAATCACTTTGGGTATCCCATGCAATGTAAATATATCTTTCAGGAAGATATCGGCAATGTTCACGGCCTTTAGGTCTATTTCACGGGGGTGAAGTGTGCTTCCTTTGACAGCTTCTCAATGACTATGAAGATGGAATCATTTTGCTTCTTGCTTTTTGATAATCCAATAATAAAATCCATACTGATAACCTCCCATTTCCATTCCTGAATGGGAAATGGCTGTAGCAATCCTGAAGGATGCTGATGCTCAGCTTTAACTAGCTGGCATTCCTAACATTTCATAATAAACATTGCAATGTCAGCCTTTAACTTAGGCCAAAAAAAATGTATCTTGACGGTAGATATCATCTTTTCATATCCCAGGTGCCCCGAGTAGGGTTCCCTATGAAATTCTGTGAGGATACTGGACTGAATGTCCCCTCCAACTGGAACATACAATCTATCCTTGGACCATAGTAGTCTGGATTCATCCACCTTGTATTCCTTCTATTGTTGAAACAACCGGTCCTCTTGGACCTTCTTGAGGATTTCCACATAGAATGGGTCAACCTTGTTGGCCATTCTAATCTTCTCATGCAAATCTACATCAGTTTGACTCAGGGTAACCTCATATATCATATGAGTTCATCAACTCAATGCATCAGCAACTTTGTTCTCTTTGCCCTTAATATGCTTCAGTTCAAAGTGATACTCACTCAATAAAGCCAACTATCTGGCTTTCCCCGCATTCATATTGGGTTGATCGAATAAATACTTTAGACTCATATTGTCAGTATTTAGAAGGAACTTTCTTCCCATGAGGTAGTGCCTCCACATCTTCAGAGCGTGGATAATGGCCTCTAGCTCAATATCGTGCATGGGATAATTCTGCTCATGCTCTTTTAATTTTCGTGATTCATAGCAGATCACATGATCATTTTGCAAGAGGACTCCTCGAAGTCCTTCCTTGCTTGCACCATGCATAACACGAAATCCCCATCAAGATCTGCAATCTCCAACACTGGTGCAGTCATTAAAAGCTGCTTAAGCTTTGGAAAACTTTCTTCACAACTATTAGCCATAAGAACTTGTTCACTTTCTTCTGCAATTCCATCATGGGGCAAGTGATTGTTGAGAAGTTCTGAATGAAATTTTGATAATACCTGGCTAAACCCAAAAAGGACCTAATGTGAGTGACACTAGTCGGGGTAGGCCAATCCTTTATAGCTCGAATATTTTTCAGGTCCATAACTATTCCTACCTTGGATATGATGTGACCTAGGTACTGTAATTGTGGTTGGTAAAAATCACATTTACTAAACTTAGCGTAGAGCTGGTGTTCTATCAACACCCGAAGTACTATGCAAAGGTGTTCTTCATGTTCCTCTTTATTCTTGGAATAAACTAGAATGTCGTCAATGAAGAGTAGTACAAAATTATCCATATAATTACTGAATATGTTGTTCATCATACACATAAAGTTTGCGGGTGCTTTGGTCAACCCAAATGGCATCACTACAAACTCGTAGTGCCCGTACCTCGTACAGAAAGAGGTCTTGGGAATATCTTCGTCTTAGATCCGTACCTGATGGTACTCGAATCACAGGTCAATATTCGAAAAGATTTTGTCTCCTCCCACCTGGTCTAACAAATCATCTATCCTAGGGAGCGGGTAATAGTTCTTTATAGTCATTTTGTTCAACTAACGGTAATCAATGCACATCTGCATCATTCCATCCTTCTTATTTACGGACAAAATCGGTGCTCCCCGATGGGACATAGTGGGTTGGATATACCCTTTCTCTATTAACTCCTGCAACTGTAGTTTGAGTTCCACCGATTCTGGTGCACTCATGTGGTAAGGGGCTTTGAAGGCCGAAACTGATCGTGGGGTCAATTCAATGGAAAATTCCAGGTCTCATTTCAGAGGTAATCTAGGGATTTCCTTAGGCAACATGTCCTTGAATTCTTCAAGAATAGGGAAGTCTTCTATGCATTGTTCTCTATCATACTCTACATCTTGGATGTTCATCGCAAATAACTTGCAGCCCTTCCTAACACACTTCTTTGCTTGTAAGGTAGAGATTTGTCTTACATAAACTTTCTTTGGGATGCCTTGAACCTTTTCTTGGTTCCCTTGGCCATCAGTACACAAGATAGACTTGCGTAGACAATCGAGCATGACATGGTGTTATTCCAATCAGTCCATGCCAATAAGAATATCGTACCATCCTAAAGGTAGGATGTTCAGGTTTACCTTAGTAAGGAAACCATTCAGGTTTACTTCACATTCCTTTACAATCTTCGAAACCTCCATTTTGTACCGGTGGCTAACTGTACCAGCCATGGTTTATCATGTTTTACCTTGCCTAACTTGCATAAATCAACAATCTTAGGTGCAACATAGCTTTGGCAAGCACCGGGATCAATAAGTATTGAAACAGAGGTGTTCAACATCTTACCTTTGATCTTGACCATTGTGGGTTGATGGTCCACCTTCCGGCCATCTAATGCTGCATAGATTCATGGGGTTCCCACTATATCCTCAATGGTAGGTTCTTCTTGCAGGTTATGCAAGACTCCATTGTTCTTGTTCTTACAATCTCGGGCATAATGTGGCCCATTGCATTTCCAGCACTTGATCAGTAAAGGGGTAGCATTGTCTCCACTTGCCACTTGCTTATTACCATTAGGAGCTGGTACATAAGGCTTCATACCAATTTTGTTGAAGTTCTTGTTTGCTTGAAAGATGTTATTTTGATTTCTATACGGATGCGAGTTTGACCTAGGCTTGCAGTTATCAGAAAAGTTTCTATACTTTTCTCGGTTTCAGTTCTAGTTTTCTTGCCATAAATTCCCATGCTCATAGCAGAGGAGGGCCTTGTGTAGTGCAGTATCCAGTGTCTCTCGCATGTCGAATTCTATCATGTCCCAAAACCTGGGAGGAGGACATCCTAGGAACTGCTGGATATTCACCTTCTATTCTTTGATATGCAGTACATGATGCAATAGATCTAGAAAACTGTTTATAAATGCGTCCATAGTCATGGACCTCATGCACAGTTCATGGAACTCCTTTATCTTGTGGTCAAAGAACCTTTTCGACATGTATTTTTCTTGAAAAATATTTTGGAAGTTTTCCCAGCTTATTTCTCCCAGCTCATCTTTCTTGATGTGCTTTAAATATCACCACCATCTTCCTACCTTACCATTCAGGTTGTAGATGGAAAGCCTAGCCTCCATCACACATGAATAGTTATGAACCTGGAAATACTTACTCATTCCCAGCAACCATTCTTCAACATTTTCTCCCATATTTACTTCACCTTCATAGGTCGGGTCTCTTATTTTTCGAAACTCCCCCTGAATACTGTCATCACTTCTCTGCTTCTTTCTCCGTGGAGAAAGTGAGTCATCACTAGCAGGACTGTGATGATCTCCTTTACTTGCTTCAGGTCTACCTTCTTTTTCTGCTTCTCTTGGGATGTTGGCCTTCTCATGGTATGGTTCTCTTTCGGATCTATTAGTGGACTTGGTAGGTTTACCTAGCGGGCTCCCTCCCATCATGTTACGCAATAATGCTTCATTTATAGCTTATCGTTCCTTTATTTCATTTAGACTGTCTTCTCTGAAACTCTTTAGTTCAGCTTGAATACTGTGTAAATTTTTCAACACATTGGAGTTTAGCTCGACCACTAAGTTCACTTCCAGAGTGGGGGTGGTCAGTTCTTCCTTCCAGTTGTTTTCTTCCATAGTGTTCATAAACTGAACAATGCTATAAAATTTTTCCTGAAACACAAAAAATGTTAATAGCAGCAAAAATTTCTGTTAGTAACAAAAATTACTTATCATACTTTATTTTCTCTGCGTGAATTCCTGGTGTGCCCATAAGTCTCTCAGTATTCAAGCTGGGCTCTGATACCACTTGTAATATCCCAAAAATTGAAAGAAAAAAAAATTATAGGCTAGTGAAAACTACCCAAAAGGGATCATTAGTACTCATGCGGAAACATAGATTCTCCTTAAACTTTCAACCTCTGCGGAATCTTCTCACTGTCTTGTTAATCTCTTATCGATTCAGTGACTATTAGTTCATTTATTTCTTATGTCTTAATTCTGTTATTTAAAATATCAATATATCTTAGTTATTACTGTCGGTGAATGATTGAGTGGTATAGAACATTGTTTTGCTCTTGCACATGTATACTTTGTTTATTTAATAAAAACTAACTTAACTTTGTTGATGGGAACAAAGTGATGGAGTGGCGGGGCTTGTTCTCCCATGACGATCTGAGAGGTAAGGTTATTCTTCGTTATGCAGGCTTACTTAGTTCATTCAAACTAAGGAACCTTATTCATTGATTCACGGGTTACTCTTGCGACATCAGGATTATTGGTTACTTGACATAATTCAGTTCTTAGTTATACTTCTCGTTCCATCTTGCACTTTTGTTACTGATCCATTTTATGACTCGAGTATGCCCTATGTTTTCTAATTATCTTTATTCATTAATTTACTAGATGTTTGTGAATTATCTTACTATCCCTACCATTATTAGTATCTATCTCTTGGTTAGTTACTTACTGTTCTCTTACTTCCATTTTGCAGGTCTGTCTTGGTTACGAGTTTGGAAACTATGCTTGTTCTTCTTAGGGAGGGCATCATGGCATACTAAGTTCACCATAATTCCTAAATGCTACAAACCTAGACTACGAATTAAGCGCATATACTACCTATATGAACTATCATAAAGGGCATGTGATAATACTATAAGCTTGTTGCTAAGGGGAAGACATTGTGACACTATAAGATAGTGTTAAAGGGATGCACATATCATAGGGTTAGGACTATGGTATACATACAATGTCATTAGTATTGAGCATGCGCTGACTTTTTAAAAGGTGGTGAAACCATAGTATAGAGGGTTTAACATAAGGCTTGGTTGATATAACATTGATCCACAAACTTATGGTTGGGGTTTATGGAGGCATTAATGGCGACTAACTGGTGCCATTAATGCCATCGGGGTTGGTCAAAACCCTTGGCAAAGGACTTGGCATTCACTATTTATGCATTACAGTTTTGGGATTTCATTTTAATGTGGCATATGCGCATTTGGAGAAGGGAGACGACCCCATCTATTCACAGGTAAGATCGACCAACTCCATGTAAAATGTATTTGCTTTGTTGGCTCCTTCATGGCATGGTCATGCTCCTCATTCCATCATTGGTTTGTTTGTAGATGAATGCGAAGGCACTTTGGGATTTGCACAGGTTGTACTTATCGATTTGGTATTTCTTCTTCATGGCCATGGTAAGCCTGCTAGCAAGATTACTTTTCTCCTCTCGTTCTGGGCAAATCCTGAGTAGGGGTTTCAATGGTACTTGTTGACTCTGCCTTCGGGGTTTAAGATGTATCTTGCTCTGGTTTTAAATAGACTCTCATTGAGAGATTTGGAATTTATTTGGGCCATGGATGCACCATTACTTGTAATTGTGCCATAGGTAATAGCTTGTCATTAACATTTTAATACTTTGACTATTTGTAAAGAGGATTCGTGACTTGTTGTGTAATTACACCGCACGTTGGTTTTTAATATGAAGACTGTAATGTAATTTGGGTATGAAATGCCTACAATTTTATTCAGAGTTTATTACTATGTAAAATTGGGATTTGTATGGCTATTTAAATGTTGCGTTTTATGTGGACTTTAATGGGATCGATCGTGGCTTGAAATCCCATCGAATTTTACTCTGCGTATAAATATTGTTTTGGGTTATGGCCATATGCATATCACTCTATTTGTTTAGTTTGTATTTTAAGTCAAGAGATTCTAGAGCTTGGGCGTTATGCCATGGGCTGTGCCATTGTAACAATGGTGCCGTATCCCATTGGCTTGCCACCACATGCTCTGCGTTAATGTATAAATGGTGTCTGTGTTTTTAAAAGAGAGTATTGAACTCTTAGTTGTTCTATTGGCTCAACGTGGGTGCAGGCCGTGCCACAGATGCATGTGCCTCTCCCAATGACTATGATATCTTTTAGTTGGCATTTAAAATGTAAATTGTTTACTTGGAAAGAAATAGGGCTGTAACAGCCCAAGGTTATGACAACCCATGATATCAATTTGGTTTATTAGCATGACTGTGTGATTAGATTGGAACTTAGTCGAGGTCGTAACTAAGGTATTTACAACCTCACTGTTAGTGTATGAGTTGTTTTGTTAAAGGATTGTGGCGTAGCTTAAAAGTGTAGCCTGCACATATTAGATGTATAGCATGGGTTGTATAGAGATGGTTATACGATTGCTTACTGCTTGGATATAAAATTCTTATGGTTTTATTAACGTTATTGTAATGATTCTAGACATCTATAGGATTCGATGACACAACCTCTTGTTGGAAAAATGGGTTTTAGTTGTTTAAATGTTTAACATGATACGTTTGGTTATGTGTAGATTTTTAAGTGGGACCTTTAACCACAGGGGCTTCACTTGTTGGTCAATATCCTATCACGTCAGTTCATATTGTGGGTTTTAAAATTATCAAAAAATGAACCAATATATTGGAGGTATTGGGGGGATGACGAGTTTAAGGTGGGGGTGGGTAGGGTGGTTTATAAGGATTGAGGTATAAAAATGGGTGGGGAGGAGGTTTTAAGTATTGGGAGGGGCTTTCAACAAAAAGAGTTTGGGTCAATATCTCTTGAAATTAAGGGTATTCTTTAATATCCCATGATCGCACGTGCTATGTGAGAGGTTCACTAAGTGAAGTCCCCGTGCCTTTAACACCCTTTATGTTTTTATAATGGATGATTGTAATAATAGGGTTGTGAATTAAATATTTGAGTTATTATGTTAGATTTAGTCTTCTTTGTCTGTACTTAGTTGATTTAGTTTAGAATATTTAAGTTCCGTACTTTAGTTTATAAATAAATTGAATAGTACATTAATTATAAAACTATTTGAATACTGATATATATATATGTATTTCTATATATATTTTACCTGTACTTCTGAACAAAACTTGAATTAAAAACAACCCTCTGCTGAAAAACTAAATATGTCAGCAGAGTAATGCAACATGTAGAATAAGTTAACTGGTAACAAAAACTAGGTATGGTGCACATAACTAAACATGGAGATAATTACAGAATTCCACTCAAAGTACAAACCCTGGTAATGTATAGCATATAATAAGATTTCTCCAACCTATGATTAGTAAATTGCATATACAACCCTAGCAGATTGATAACCCTAAAACATAACCATTGGGGTTAGAAATTTCATTGTAGCCATTACTTAACATAAACAGTAATGAAACTTTAAGAAGAAATAGAATAGGCCTTCAAGGGTTTCTTACCTGAAATTGAAGCTTTGTCAATGGTTGTACCTACACACTTAAATAACTAGTGTTAACAATTCAATACAGATCTGACCTTTGTTTGATGACCAAATCACTTGGGAACTACCACGTTCCTCCCAACCATGACCCAAAACCGTTCCTGGTTCTAATCCGGATCCCCCCGAGCTGGAATCCAACATGCAATTAGCTTAGAGATCCTTAGGTAGGGTTTCCTAACTGGTATTCGATTCTGAATCAATGCTCTTTTCCTTTCAGGAGAAATTTCTCCAAGAAAACACTTGAGAGCCAAAAACAGGTAGAATAATAATTCTCCAAGATAAAAAATCAGAACCCTCAAGCCTTTTCTTGGCTTGAGTCTTTATAGACAGACTTTTCAGTCAAAGGGGTAGTTAAATCAAGAAATCCTTGATTTTTCGATTTAACCTTTTTTAATTTATTGGGGCAATTTTCAATTCTTAACCTAGGAACTTTTAACTAGTTCCTAGTTAGTCTTTCATAGACATTTCACTATTTATTAATCCTTTAATAATAAATAATAATTGGTGGAGATTCTCTTCTTTCTTTATTCAATTATATAATTAATCATAATTAATTCTTTATACATACTATGTACAAAATACATAGTATTAAAATACTTGTTAACACTTGTCTTCAGGCATCATGTGTCATGATCCCTAGACTTAACGACACTTATTTATGAAGGTTAAGTACATAGATGGCTCAAGTCTACTAGGCTAGGAAACTCTAAACATCCTTTCATGTTGGATTCCCCTTATATAATGTGGTAGTTCTTCAGTACTTGATGAGAATACATAAATTCGAAATTTCATTTAATCACTTAAAAAAATAAGTATGCTGATGATCAATATTTTTCTTGAGCTGTTTTCACTCGAAAGTTATTAAATTATTTTTAGTAACCCCTAGCGCTTGCCAGAGCCCATACTCAATGCCTATAGCATGTGGTTACAAACATAGTGCAATTCCAGATCTTTCACTCAACACTAAATGCTAGGATATACTTATACGATACACCTAGGGATACAATGGCCAAAGGTCTGATGCTCCAGAGATTATGCTCAACATCAACATGAAATTCTCTAGGCCTTATGCCCAACATTTCCAATTATATTTTCATGTGTTCCAGACCTTTATGCTCAACAAAAATGTAAGTTCTCATGTGGTCCAGAGCCTCTTTCTCAACACAAAACATCTCATCGATCATGTGCTTCAGGGGCCATGCTCAACACAAACATTTCATCAATCATGTGCATCAGGGTCCATGCCCAACACAAAACATATATATACCTATATATCATCAACAATTGGCTTATGCCCAATAAAAAAAACAAATCATCATGTTCATATGCAGTGGGGTCTTTGACCCAATATAAAATAAAACATCAATATAATCATCATGGTCAATAGGCTCATGCCTATAAATGGTAGGTCCAAAATTCAGGATATTACAGAAGAAGATGGAGAGGTTCACATGCACAGTCCTAGGATGCTGATGCACAAAAGAACCATGATTATGCATGGATGCTCCATAGAGTTGCAGATTGCAACAACTTTTTCACAAGTTTTTTCTCAAAGAGAAAATTTTTCTCTTAAGCATGGAATTTTGTTTCCTTATTACCTAGTTATCTTGAGGGCCGGGGGGGTTCCCATGAGGTTTTCCCCATTTCCCTTATTTTATTAAGCAATATTTTATTCCTTTGGATTGTACGGGTGACTTTTGGCCTAGTTTCCAGGGCCTAAGTTGTCCAATTTAGGATTAAGGGGGGGTTCTACGGTTAATTAATTCTCCTTTGTCCAATATAGTCTAATTGGTCATTTTTCCTAACTTAGTAAGTTACTGTCACTGTACTAGAGTATGGGAGAAACACCTATAGGTTATATGCCACTTACTGCATTTACATGCTTGATTTTATGTGCCTATGGGACCAATACCTACATTATAGGATCCCACTCTGAGTGCCACTAGAATCCTCGTTCAGTTGGCTATGGTAGGTAAGTAGTCATGCTGAGCTATCCTCGAGTTACAATCAGTAAGATCACTTTCAGTTAACCTAGCACCAATTTTTCATGCATGTAGGGAGTGTGGCGCCTTTTGTCCACCTACCTCATCAGTTAACTTACTGTAGACTGATTTAGAAATTTGGAGTTAAACTAGTGAGATCTGTTGCAGCTGTAACTGTTTTTCCCAAATTTCTTAAATTTTGGGCCCCTCCTCATGATTTTGCATTTGTTTTAATCGTTGGAGCCTTTGAGCATTGGGCCGGTTTTAATTTTGAATGATTTTGCAGACTGATTTTCAGCTATTTTCAAGGATCACCTATATTTGGATTTTGTGATTGATCGCAGATGTGTGTTTGGTTTACTAACTGATGATGTCGTATTTTTTTTGAGTCCACGGTTTCGAAAATAGAATTGGTTTTTAATATTTGTTGATTTTCTTTTAAAAAATCTCTCGGGCACCTCAGCTTTCTGTTAAACCGGCTATTTTTTGTCCTTTTCCCTGCCGCCGTTGCGGCTCCCAAAGCAGTTTAGCACCCGAAGTCCAAATTGTTCCGACTGCCGATTCGTTTGCCTGTTTAGCCTCGGACCCGAGGCTATTTCTCTTCCACCGTTGCGGATGGGGAAGCCATTTGTCTTCTGATGTTCAAACCTGGCCAACTTCCGATCCAAATTTTTTCCTCCCGCGTCGCGTGTCTTCAGCTGTCTCTCTTCCGCCGTTGGGGCTCTCAAAGTCCTTTAGCTGTCGAAGTATGAAGCCATCCGACTTCTGATTTAGTTTCCTCCCACCGCCGCTTGCCCGCCGTCTTTGCCCCTCCGCCATTGCGGCTGGGAAAGTCTTTTCGCTTCTGATGTCTAAACCATTCGACTACCGATTTTTAAAGTTTCCCGCCCTCCCGTCGCATTCCTGGAGCCTTTACTTTTTCGCCGTTGCAGCTGAAAAAAGCCGTTTGGCTTCCGATGCTGGTTTCCTCCCTTCTTCCGTTGTTGGTATTGCTATCACAAGACTGTAGGAGGACAAGTTAGTATGGTCGGTACTTGTAGAATGATGGTGGTGCATCGGGTTGTTTTTTTATGTGGATTAGCTGTTCAATTTTAACGTTTAAAACGTCAATCCTATGAATGATGCATTTTGGTTTATTTGCAGGTGGGATCAAGGGATTGGTCAGACTACCAAGATACGAAGGTGTTGCTGGACATTGTTGCTGTCGAACCATGGTCAGAAGGAAACGAAGGAAATGGCCCAAAAGATCTATCGATTACGAAATAGTTCATGGATGCATAACAGACAACATAGGGGAATATGAAGTGTTGAGGAACTGAAGGGTCAGACGTTTGGGAAGCAGCCCAAGTGGTCTGTAGTGGTAGTTTAAATATTTGAAAGAAGGACTTAGAATGGAATTTTTCCCTCAAAAATTTGTAAACCATTTTGGCTTGTAAGAGGAACTACTTCGTTTTACAATCAGAAACTGCAATTTTTTGCCTGCTGGAGAAAGCGAAATGTGGAATGTATCAACGTGATTAAATGAACAATGTTGAAGGGGAACTATTTTGTTTTCAGCTGTGTTTCATTAACTGTGAGAGTGTTTGATTTCCTGAACCTATGTTCTTGTTGAATGTTCTTCAGTATATTTTGTGATGTTTTCCACTGTGAGTAATAAGTGTTGTTCATAAAACGATTGGCTATCTGGTTGTTTAAATATCTGTAATTGTTCATGTGTTTTGAAAGAAGTATCAACTATCTATAACTTTTCATAATACATGTGCAAAATGTATTACTCACCAATAAATGATAATTATGCTCCCTAGGGATAGTTTAGGTAGTTAGTTTATTTTTTTGTTGTATGTGATTTGGATGCTTGTGGGCCTTAAGACGAGAGGTAAAAACCTGCATATCACATTGTGACTGCTCCATGCATCTTATCATCCTGCATGTTAATTAGGCACTTGCATTTCATAATTTAAGTCAAAATACAAAAACTTGGTGGACGAGGCCGTAACCAGTAAAGCCTTTGTTTTGTTACTTGACCTACGGTAGCCGGACCGTAAACCGGACGGATTCCCTATACTAAACAGTCAACGGGCTAGTTGGGAACGTTGATTGGGGAGAATTCCTTACTGTTGCTGCCTGCAATTTTCGGGGCCCCAATAGTTTTGGTGCTAGAAGGAGGGCCGCCAGTGTATGGATGGCCGAGGAAACCCATTTTCCCGAGAATATTGCATCGGTAATAGTTCTGAGAGCAGTGGGTTTCATAATCCAATTGTGGAAGAAAGAGAACATCTATATTCTGTTGGCAATGAAATTGTTAATGATATGAGAAGACACACAAGGGAATATGTAAAGAAGATTGGAGGATTGCCAATCATCCCTGAACTGCCCAGAAGAGAGTATAAAAAGAAAGATCGTCCTGAAGTGGAAGGCTCAGTGTTGGTTGGAGACTAGGAAGAACTTGTAGAGACAGCCTTACTGGAAGTTGTGCTACCTTTGAATCAAGAAGGCCCAGGAACCCCTCATAGTTCCCCTGCTCACACTCCCGTTGGTTCACCTCCTCACTCTCCACCCAGACTCATGGCTGGCATAAATGAAAACCAACCACCTAACCCACCAAATCCACCACCTGCATGGAGAGCCAGATCACCATTAAACCTGAGACCTCCATTACACGACCTACCCCAAGCCTTTGACAAGATGTTGCCCAAGTTTGACCCAAATGAGAAAATACTAGTAGATGATCATCTGCAAAGTTTCTACTTGGAAATTGAAGGATTGAGGGCTGGAGAGCATGAAGATGTAGTCTGCAAACTGTTTCCACATACCCTTAAAGGAGCTACAGCATCATGGTACTTTGGGTTTCCTGCTAACTCTATCCTTGATTGGGATACCTTCGAGAGAATTTTCAGAAGTAAGTATGCAACTCAGAAAACTCATGCGGCTCTCATGAAAGGGCTGTGCACGTTGAAGAAAGAAAGAAAGGAAAAGGTGCACAGCTTCACACAAAGGTTTGCAGCCTATCTCAAGAATCTCTTTGAAACAGATAGACCTTCAGACAAAGTTCTGATTGAATATTATACTTCAGCTTTAGGCCCTGATCTGGCCATGTTTGCCAAAGGCAGGGCCAAGCCTACTTTGACGGAGACCTATGAAGAGGCTGAAGTAGTGGAAGCTGAAAGAGAAAGTATTGAAGACTATCCAGAGCAGTCAGGAGAAAAAGGTGCAGGTAGGAAATCCTTATTGTTTACTAAACCTATGGAAGAAAAATCACCAGATTTGGAAAATATGGCCAAAATGATGCAAAAGCTATCCAACAAAATCATAGACTTGGAGAAAGAGAAGGAAGCACCAAAGTTTTATAAGCCATATTATAAGAAAATAGAGGACAACAATCAGTCTCAACCTCCTCCGCACAATACAGCATCCATGAATTTAATAGAGATAGGGATGGAGAATTTTTGCACTTTCCACCAACAACCCCACTCTGAAAAGAATTGTCCACAATGGATAAATTCAATGACGTTGGTCATGAATCAGATGTTGGATTCTAGATTAACAGAAGAAGAAGATGAAGAAAGAAAAGAGGATTCTGCTTCTACTTCTGCGAAATAACAGGAAGAAGAAACCATGGCTTTATGGAATTTTGTCTTGTTATTTGATGCTGAAGAGGAAAAGACTCAGGGGTACAAGGACGTTATGGAAACCAACGTAGCCACAAGGATCCAAGGGACAGTCAATGAAGACAGTCTTATACTCCCAAAGATTAAGAGGCTGCAAAGGAATGTTAAGAAGAAATTTCAAAATAAATCCTTGGCTGATAAGATTCCAGAATTCGCCATTACCATCCAAGATCCTAGGCAGAATGAGGCGCAGGCCAAGCCAAGAGAAGAAAATGCTGATAAACCCCATCCCATTGAGCAGCCGATGGACTATGACATAGAGGAGGATTTAAAAAGGGTAAAAGCTAATGTTCCGTTATTCGAAATGTGTAAAGTGCCGCAACAAAAAGAAAGGCTGTTGAAAGCACTTGAAGCATCAGATGAGAAGCTTCCTATGGATAATCAACCTCAGGAAGAAGAAGAAATTGGAGAAACCAGCGTTGGAGGTAAGTCTAAAAGAAAAAATCCACCGTTCCTCCTCACCTTTGAAATTTTCAATCATAACGTGCACAATTGTCTGGTAGACTCAGGGGCATCAGTTAATGTCATGCCCATATCAGTATGTAAGAAGATAAATGGGAAGCCTAAGCCATCCATGTGGAGTGTGGTTTAGTTGGATAGGATAGATGTTAAGGTAATTGGTGAGCTGGAAGATGTCCTAGTCTGTCTGGCATCCAATGACAAAGTTTTCCAAGTTATTAGCATCGTGGTGGCTGATATACCAGATGCTTATGGTCTTGTCTTGAGCAGAGATTGGTCGGCCAAACTAAATGGATATTTCGCCTTAGATTGGTCGCATCTGTGGTTGCCATACAAAGGGAGTCCAAACCAGATTAATATTTTAAGAGAACCTAACATGAAGTACAATGTTACTCAACTAGAGGAGAAGAATGTACCGGTGGATTCTGTACTGGGAAACTATTTTATCGAGTTGGAACCAGGGAATTATCAAGCGGAAGAAGCCAGCAACACATCAGAAACTCAATCTAATATCCTTTGATTCTAACAAGCTGATGAGATTGACTATAATATAGTAAGCTTAGCAGCAGGATTAGTTTCAACTTCAGTAGTTAGTGATTTTTGGATTTTGTTTTTTGATGGCTCTAAGACATTAGAAGGGTCAGGGGCTGGCTGTGTCCTGATCGACCCACAGAAGAATAAACATTTCCTTTCATGTAGATTAGAGTTTGAGTGTACTAATAATACAGCTGAGTACGAAGCACTGGTGCAGGGACTAAAGAAAGCAATTCAATTAAAGGTACGCAATTTAAAAGTTTTTGGAGATTCTGAAATTATTGTGAAACAAATCCAGAATCAGATACATTGTGTTTCCCCTCACTTAAAGGATTACCAAAATGAGGTATGGGATTTACTTAAATATTTTAGTGCATTCAACATCATTTCAATTCCAAGAATTAAAAACGCAGCTGCTGATCTGTTGGCCACATCCGCCGCTAGACTCGTACCCACTAATAATCGGTGTTCTGTCGAACTGCTTTTCAGGCCCTCAGTACCAGATATGATCACCAACTTTTGGGTGTTCAACGATGATCAGAAAATCATAGAATGTTTGACAAATGACGAGGTGTTTAAAGGAGCGATCATAGATGATGGAGAGCATCAAGCCGAGATGAAATATGACAATTTCATTCCTAAAGGTGTCAGAACGTTAGAAAAAATGTTTGATTTAAATGAAAAGTTCAGAAGACCAGCCAACGTGAAGACCCACAGCTCATCTCTACAGTTCGAGCTAATAAATTTAGGGACTGAGACGAATCCAAAATTTGTGAATCTCGGCAAGTGTTGTTCACCAGCAGAAAGAGACAAATTCATCAGTCTGTTTAAACAATATAAAGATGTTTTCACATGGATGTACGAAGATTTCAAAACATACGACACCAGCATCATCAAGCATATTGTTCCCATCAAATCCGGAGTCAAGCCGTATCAACAGCCTTTGAGAAAAATGCATCCGGAGCTGGAACCACTGATTCAAAGTGAAGTGAAGAAATTATTGGATGCTAGAATCATTTTTAAAGTCAAACACTCTGAGTGGGTATCAAATCTGGTACCGTTGAGAAATTTTTTTGGAGAGATCAGATTATGCGTTGATTTCAGAAATTTGAACCGATCTTCCGATAAAAATAATTACCCAGTGCCACCCATGGAGCAATTGCTCCAAATGGTCTCAGGTTCTGAACTGTTTTCATTATTGGATGGTTTCTCTGGCTAAAATCAACTATTAGTAGCCGAGGAGGACAGGTTGAAGACAACGTTCAGGACCAAATGGGGAACCTTTGCCTATAGAAGGATGCCTTTTGGGCTTATAAATGCGGGAGAAACATTCCAGAGAGCTATGGACATAGCTTTCTGTGGATTGATCGGCCACAGCGTGGTAGTGTACCTTGATGATATTACGATATTCTCGAAAAAAAGAGGAGAGCACGCCTTTCACTTAAGCTAGATTTTTGAACGCTGTCGGAAGTACGGTATCTCACTTAATCCTAAGAAATGTGTGTTCTCTGTCACAGAGGGCAAGTTGCTGGGTCACATAGTGTCAAAGCAAGGAATCTCCATTGATCCAGAGAGAATTAAGGCTATTGAACAAATCCCCTTGCCACACAATAAAAAAGGGATGCAATCATTCATGGGAACCATAAATTTCGTACGAAGATTTGTGCCTGATTTCGCTCAGACCGTCAAACCGCTGCAGCAGATGGTGAAGCAAAATGCACAATTCAAATGGACCAAGATTGAAAAGAATGCTTTCAGCAAAATAAAGAATGTTGTCGCACATGCACCTTCCCTGAAAAGCCTAGATTTCGATAAAGATTTTATTCTGTATACATTTGCATCCGATGATTCACTGGCAGCCGTGCTCACCCAAAAGGAAGAAGGGGGGGAGGAATTCCCAATCTCCTTTATGAGTACTGGTCTACAAGGGGCTGAATTGAACTACCCAGCCATTGATAAGCAAGCTTATGCAGTGTTTAAGGTAGTAAAGCAATTCAGGCCTTATATATTAAAGAATCGAACCAAGGTAATAGTCCCCTACCCAACTGTAAGATCCCTTCTCATACAAAAAAAGTTAGGAGAAATAAGGGGCAACTGGGTAACAGCTCTTCAAGAGTACGACCTTGAATTCAAGCCAACCTCTATAGTTAAAGGTCAAGAGTTGTGCAAATTGATGACTAAAAGTGGGAACAATTAAGAACAAGCCTGGGAGGATGAGGCCGAATTACATGTAATGGATGTATGTCCTTTGTTTACAGCTCCCAAGTCTTGGTATAGAGACCTTGTACATTACCTGCAGGTAGGGCTGTTACCTGAACATGGGAATTCCAAGCAAAGAAGAGCGCTACGTCTTAAATCAGCATCTTATCAAATTGCGGAAGGAATATTATTTAGAAAAAATTATGACGAGGTTCTTCTCAGATGCCTAGAAAAGGAAGATGTGAAGAAAATAATGACAGAGTTGCATGACGGTCCCGCTGGGGGACATTATTCAGGAGACACTACAGCCCACAAGATCCTCAGGGCCTACGCTTTTCAAAGACGCACACGCACATGTTAGGAAATGTGATATTTGCCAAAGGTGTGGTGGGAGACAACCTAAAGCAGTAGCACCCCTAAAGCCTATGATGATCACGGAACCATTCAAGCAATGGGGCCTGGATATAATTGGAAAAATAAAGCCGAATTCCTCTCTACAGCATAAGTACATTCTGATCGCCACTGATTATTTCACCCACTGGGTCGAAGCTATCCCGCTGCGTAAGATAAATGAAGACGAAGTCATCAGCTTCCTACAAGATCATATCATGACCAGGGTTGGAGTTCCACTTTCATTAGTCTTTGATAATGCTAAATACTTTTCATCAATTAAATTGACTTCATTTGCTCCTGATAAAGGGATAAAATTGCATTATTCTACTAATTATTATCCACAAGGAAATGGCCTGGCTGAATCCTCTAACAAAAATCTGATTAGAATTTTGAAGAAGACTATGATAGAAAACCAGAGGAGTTGGCACTCAGCATTACGAAATGCCCTTTGGGCCGATAGAGTCACCCCCAAGTCTGCAATTGGAGTGTCTCCATATACCCTTGTCTATGGTAAGGAATCCATCCTTCCTCCCAATATCATGTTACCATCTTCCATACTAGATCAAGAGTCTAGGGGGTCGGATGATGAAGTTTTGCAAATAAGAATATACAATCTCCTGAAAGCAGAAGAGGCTAGATCTAAAGCCAAAGAACGCTTTAAGCAACAACAAGAGTCAGTTAAGAGATGGTTTGACAAGCATAAAGCTGGGACAAAAGACTTTGAAGTAGGAGACTTAGTCATCAAATGGGACCACCCCCATGATGAGAAAGGAAAGCATACCAAATTCCAACAGTTGTGGGTAGGCCCTTTTCAGATTGCATCCAAGCTTGGTCCTTCTACTTACAAGTTGCAAGATCCGCAGGGGTGGGAGGAGAACCTACCAATAAATGGTTTGGTTCTCAAACCTTATTTTTCCTAATCTTGTTGATTGTTTTTGTCTTGTATATAAATAATTCGTCTGGCTATCTTTTGAATCATGTTTTCAGTTTGCTTTAGTTTGAGGTTTCTTGTTTTCAATAAAGGGGACGAACCCGTGGTTGCATGGGGAACATCAAATTTTTGGGAATGATAAAAAATTTAGTGATCAAACTGTGGGTTGCTGTTTTTATAAAAGAATTTCTTCCAGTTTAGTCATTTTCTCGAATAATTCTGTGTGCATTGAAGTCTTGCTTAATCCCTGTGAAATAAACCGGATTCAAAAAATCTAGAATACTATGTTGGGGCTCCATCCACGTCACACTTAAAATGTTCTAAGGAGAGACAACAGAGGACCCATGGAAAGGGGCAAGGTGAACAGTATATTAATATAAATGATCCCATGCCAAGAAATGAATGCCAAAAGGCAAATAAAGAGTCAAAAAAGTCCTATGAAAGCATCATAAATCAAAGCAGGTGCTGAATCATAAGTACTAAATTGCTGAAAGATCCTCTCCATCCGTGAGCTGAAACTTGAAGTACACCACTCACACAAAAGGACACTATGGGATAGAGGATCCTGAATTAAAATTCAGTAAGAAAGGCATGCAGGAGGATTCATACAAAAAGGGACAAAAGTACAAAAGCACAAAAAAGTGCTAAAAAGGCATGGGAATGAGGAACAAACAAATATTTCTATTTATCATATGCTATAATCCTGTGGTGTCCAAAGCTATCAGTTACCTGAAGATAAGAATAATAATGAAATTCATCCTCTAGCTTCAATAGAGTCATCTGGACTTGAAAATCTTGGTTTCCACTCTCCTAAATTGGACTATTATCAATGATTGAAGGTACACACTTCCGGAATTCAAAGGTACACACTTCCGGCATTCGAGAAATCCAGATAGCTAGAAGAATTCAATGGCATGCACTTGTTGTTAAATAGTCGGTCACTCAAAGATTAATCTCCCAGAGATCTAGGTTCACCAGGTAATCGCCAATTGTTGTAGCTGCAACTGTTTTTCCCAAATTTCTTAAATTTTGGGCCCCTCCTCATGATTTTGCATTTGTTTTAATCATTGTATCCTTTGAGTTTTGGGCCGGTTTTAATTTTGAATGATTTTGCAGACTGATTTTCAGCTATTTTCAAGGATCGCCTATATTTGGATTTTGTGATTGATCACAGATGTGTGTTTGGTTTACTAACTGATGATGTTGGATTTTTTTCGAGTCCGCAGTTTCGGAAATAGAATTGGTTTTTAATCTCTGTTGATTTTCTTTTAAAAAATCTCTTGGACACCTCAGTTTTTTGTTAAATCGGCTATTTTTTGTCCTTTTCCCTGCCGCTGTTGCCGCTCCCAAAGCCGTTTAGCACATGAATTCCAAATTGTTCCGACTGCTGATTCGTTTGCCTGTTTAGCCTCGGACCCGAGGCTATTTCTCTTCCGCCGTTGTGGATGGGGAAGCCGTTTGTCTTTCGATGTTCAAACCTGGCCGACTTTCGATCCAAATATTTTTCGCCTGCGTCGCATGTCTTTAGCTATCTCTCTTCCTCCATTGTGGCTCTCAAAGTCCTTTAGCTGCCGAAGTATGAAGCCATCCGACTTCTGATTTAGTTTCCTCCCACTGCCGCTTGCCCACCGTCTTTTCCCCTCCGCCATTGTGGCCGGGAAAGTTTTTTCGCTTCCGATGTCTAAACCATCCGACTTCCAATTTTTAAAGTTTCCCGCCCTCCCGTCGCATGGCTGGAGCCTTTACTTTTCCGCCGTTGCGGCTGGAAAAATCCGTTTGGCTTCCGATGCTGGTTTCCTCCCTTCTTCCGCTGTTGGTATTGCTATCACAAGACTATAGGAGGACAAGGTAGTATGGTCGGCACTTGTAGAATGACGGTGGTGCACCGGGTCATTTTTTTGTGTGGATTAGCTGTTCAATTTTAACGTTTAAAACGCCAATCCTATGAATGATGCATTTTGGTTTATTTGCAGGTGGGCTCAAGGGATTGGTCAGACTACCAAGATACGAGGTGTTGCTGGACATTGTATCTCAGGTCGAACTGTGGTCAGAAGGAAATGAAGGCAACGACCCAAAAGAGATATCAATTACAAAATAGTTCATGGATGCATAACAGACAACATAGGGGAATATGAAGCGTTGAGGAACTGAAGGGTCATATGTTTGGGAAGCAGCCCAAGCAGTCTGTAGTGGTAGTTTAAATATTTGAAAGAAGGACATAGAATGGGATTTTTCCCTCGAAAATTTGTAAACCATTTTGGCTTGTAAGAGGAACTACTTCGTTTTACAATAAAAAACTGCAATTTTTTGCCTGCTGGAGAAAGCGAAATGTGGAATGTATCAACGCGATTAAATGAACAATGTTGAAGGGGAACTATTTCATTTTCAGCTATGTTTCATTAACTGTGAGAGTGTTTGATTTCCTAAAGCTATGTTCTTGTTGAATGTTCTTCAGTATATTTTGTGATGTTTTCCACTGTGAGTAATAAGTGTTGTTCATAAAACGATTGGCTATCTGGTTGTTTAAATATCTGTAATTGTTCATGTGTTTTGAAAGAAGTATCAGCTATCTGTAACGTTTCATAATGCATGTGCAAAATGTATTACTCACCAATAAATGATAATTCTGCTCCCTAGGGATAGTTTAGGTAGTTAGTTTATTTTCTTGTTGTATGTGATTTGGATTCTTGTGGGCCTTAAGATGAGAGGTAAAAACCTACGCATCACATTGTGACTGCTCCATGCATCTTATCATCCTGCATGTTAATTAGGCACTTGCATTTCATAATTTAAGTCAAAATACAAAAACTCGGTGGACCGGGCCGCAACCGGTAAAGCCTTTGTTTTGTTACTTGACCTACGGTAGCCGGACCGTAAATCGGATGGATTCACTATACCAAACAGTCAACAGGATAGTTGGGAGAGTTGATTGGGTAGAATCCCTTACTATTGCTGCCTATGATTTTCGAGGCCCCAACAAGATCCAACAATGATTTAGACACACTGAGTTAGCTAATTAGTTAGTTAGAACTGATAGATTTGAATCCTATATTTAGCATTCGAACTCTATTTATTGTATAATCATTGTATTATTAATTAATGAATGAATATTATGTTGTGATTATCTGAGAAATTCGTGTCCTATTTATCTAAAATCTGTGGCATGAATTTCCTGCTCAACGTACAGTCTCTTTGATTATTCCATTGCATAATTCTATTCCTAAGACTTTCATATTTTCTTGTAGATCAATGGTTCACAAATTTAACAAGGACCTTCTACAATACCACCTTAGAGTGACTCCTCCTCCTAAGTAAATGTATCTATTTGGATGTAATACCCCTAATTTTGAATTGGAATGTATTAATATGTTAGTATGGATTTTTAGTGCAGAGCTCAAGGCGAAGGCCTAACTAGTGAATGGCTAGGCATGTATAATGTAAATATTTCTATATGGACCTTGTGGTTGGCTTGTCAATTTAAATCGAAAACTATGTAAATATTGTGTTGGAAAAATAATAAAATGGTCCAAGAAGGCTATGTAAAGAGTACTAGAGAGGAAGAGGAAAGGGGGAATATGGGATATTAAATCCTGTATTTCCAAGTTCCATCCTTGGGACTCATACATTTTCTACTATGTTTCTTAAATAAGACAATTGTTTATTTTAACAATTAAATAAAATATTTCAATGCATGTGTGAGGTTGGAAGGGAAATCATTCTCATGTAGTTATGGAATCATGAAATGAATAAACTTCTATGATTGTGGTAAGAGTCCTTTCTTCTTAGGTCAAAAGTTATGTTAGTTTCATTTTCACCATTATCTCATCTCCGTGGAAGTCTACCACTCATTCCCATGCATATTTTACACTAGAGAAGAGTTTTTCTTCTTGTTGTTTTTTTCATTGCCATTTTACCATTATGGTTATCGTTACTAGACTAGGAAATATCTAGAAAGTCGAATTTAGAAGGAGGATTGTATAAATTATAGAAAATAGAATTGTTGTAGGTGAGCATAGAGGATGTAAAAGATAGTAACTTGTGCCTATTATGTTTTTCTACTTCTGCATGAATGATGATCCATGAATTAAGGTTACAAGAGGTTTTACAACAACATACAATAGATTCAACTCTTTCTTCACACACTGGTAACCATTATAAGGTTTAGATTTCCTAAGGGAACTACGGAGCTCCAATGAAGATAAATGTCTTCTTTGTGTTGTGTCAGGTAGTAGAAAAGAGTAACATGGATCGGATGGCTGAGTGATATCCCTGTAAATTATTAGAGATGGAAATTTTGGTTAAACATGAGAGAAAATGGGTTGTGGGAAGAGGGAGAGAAGCATGTAGGTGTTTCCTTCGCCCCGGTGGCCTCATAGCCTAGCTTGGGGGTGGTATCTATAGCTGATACGTATGGTTTGGTGGAAAAACACTCTTACACTATGTTAACTGCTAGGATATGTTTTGCTAAAAGTTAAGTATTCTTATGTACATAAATGTGGAATAATTTTATTTTCCACATGTGATTAATATACTTGTTTATGCATGATGTATGCAAGGATAGAGTTTTAATTCCATTGTGTTTTTAATTTATGAAATTCTACACACATTTATTATTTATGAATTAGTATTATGGTTATGGTATGAAATTTAAGAAAATTGTAATTCATATAGTATCCCCCACAAGTCAAGTCAAGTGTTTGATGAACAACGATAAGTGTATCTAGCTACTTAGTTTTGTAGAGAGAAGCGGTTGTTAAAAAAACATTAAACATCAAACTAATTATTATATCCTTATAAATATACATTTAACCTATAACATAAATATTAAACTAAGAAAAAAACATAAAACAAATATTATTTAATAAAAAAAAAAAAAAAAATTAATACGAAGTATTAAACCTTACTGAATTGTAAATTTATAAATAATTAAATAGTGAATTCTTAATTGAAGCTTACTTAAATGTTAATTAATATGCATTTAATCATAACAAGATACGATGACCATGAAATGAATCTCCACTACACACTTGTTACACTCAAGCTAATCTTGTTGATCTGCTCAAGGAAGTCCAAAATACGAGATAATATCTAAACACCTATCGGTGTAATTATATATTTTAGCCTTTGTTTAACATCCAACTATCTTCCCAAAACTAAGTGGTTGGTTGTGCCTATCGGCATTCACTGACTACTTTACTTATGATTGTGCTAGTTATGCTGATAGGCATTTGATATTATCTCATATTTTGGACTTCCTTGAGCGAATCAACAACATTAACCCAAGTGTAACAAGTTTATAATAGAGATTCATTTGATGATCATCGTATCTTTTTATGCTTAAATGCATCTTGTTAAGATTTAAATAAGCTTCAATTAAAGGGTGGTTAAAGAAGATTGTAACAAGTTTTTTTCATATCAGTTTTTGTTTACCAAATAGTATTTGTTTTGTGCTTATCTTAACTCTAACAATATGGTATGAGTAATGGATATAAAACTAGCACAATCACAAGCCAAGTGGCTAGTGAACATCAATAGGTGTAGCTAGGAACTTAATTTTGTAGAGAGGGGTGATTGTTAAACAAATACTAAACATTAAACTAAGTATCAGATCCTTATAAATATCCATTTAAGGTATACCATAAAAAGTAAATTAAGAAAAAAAAACATAAAACAAATATTATTTAATAAATAATAAACAAAAAATAAAAACTAATACGAAGTATAAAACTTTAGTGAATTATAGATTTATAAATAATTAAATAGTAAATTCTTAATTGAATCTTATTTAAATATTAATTAATATACATTTAAGTATAAAAAATTCAACGACCATGAAATGAATCTCCACTGTATACTTCTTACACTCAAGTTAATCTTATTGATTAACTCAGAAAAATCCAAAATATAAAGCAATATTTAAACACCTATTTTAACCTTATGGATGAACTAGATGTAACATTGAACACTATATTTTTTATACTACAAATATTTTAAAGCTACACTTTGTATAATTTCCATGATTTCCAATATAAAATACCCAACAATGATGGAAGCAAATTCCTCGTTGGGAATTAATGGTATAGCGATTAATTAGTTCTTTCTTGTGCCAACATTTTTCTCATTGAACGCCCAAATATTTGAAATAATAATATTATATATTATTGATATTTATGTTTTTGAAAACAAAATGGTTATGTCTTTTGAGTTAAAAATCTTTTCAGAGCTTTTTATTAGCACCATCTTAATAACAATAATATTTATGTCATTTTTGAAAATTTTCTATTTTAAATATAAATTCTTATAGAAGTAATGTATCAATAATATATTAAAAAAACATTAAAATTAAAACTTTATAGATCTATATTGATGGTTGTTTGGATATAATAAACCCACTCCATATTTAGAATAATAATATTTAATCATTTTTTATTAATTTCCTATCTACTAGCCTAGATAGTTGGCATCCACTTGCACCACTTGGTCAACACTTGCCATATATAGTCCAAAAGTGTCTTTATCCTGATTCTGGTTAGATCCTTCCCACTTTATCGACTTCTATAATTAGTAGTTGCATCTTCCTGCAGATTCTATCTTTATCATGCTTTATTCCAACTTTTCAATGGATAAGGTAAAGCTAGTCAACTAGGAAACACACGTCTTATGTTGCTAACCCATCCTCCATGATTTTCTCTCCAGATTTTGGGATTATCATGTTTTTTCATCACTCATGAAAACTCACTCATACTTTAGCTAATTCATGAGTTCCTTTACATAGTTGGAAAGTGCTTTAGCCACATATGGGGGTTTATAATACTTAGTAAGCCTGATTTATGAGATAGTATGAGTTGTCTTCTAGAAACTCAATTTTCCTTTATAAGGATGTATTCTATTGTAATAATGAACCATCATGTATAGGTCACTCCTTAATGTTTTTTCATTGTTCTTCTTTTTCTCTCCTTATGCTAATTCTCTGGAATTCCTTGTGAAGCTAATTGCGTGCATATATTCTTAGCTTGTTTATAGAATTCTTGCTACCATCAAGGATTTAGAATTTCGACATGGTATCGTAGCCTTGCATTTATAATTTTGATGTGGTATCAGAGCTTTGGGAGGTCATCAATTAATCATCATTTTCATATTTGCAGGTTTGTTTTGCAGATGCAACAACTTCAATATGGATTTAAAAGTTCCTCTACTATATCTTTTCAAATATGTTGATTGGAAGACAAATATGAGCGCATACTTGAAGAGGCAATGTCCCTTTGATTCTTCCATTGGTGTATTAAATGAACCATAGTCTTATGAAGAAAATATTGACTATGATACATGACTATGATAGAGCTTATGGAATTATGTGTCTGGCAATGTCTCCAAAGATACATCATCTCATAGTTTATGTTGAGAATGCATTTTGAGCTTTGGAAGAATTTGGACAAATCTTTTGGTGTGCAAGAAGAAGAAAATGAAGCATGGAACGAACCTAGTATATCCTCATGTTCTCTCTCTCAATACGTTTCGACCTCTATAGTCTCCGATGAAGTTGTTCATGATGAAGAAGTCCCTCATACAGTTCTTTTTCTACTATTCTCTTTGATTGAAATTCTTCGTCCTTCTATAAAGAAACAAATATTGAAGAGTGATTTTTTTCGTTATCTCTTGAAGCTGAAGATCAAGATTTATCTTCTTATGATGTTGATGGTGAAAAAGATGTGACTAATAGAGATTCCATTTCCATTGTTGATGATTCATTCACACATTCGGTATTCTCTATGTCTTATATCATAGATTCTGAGATCCATATGCGGATCTTTCACACCTTGTGCATACCTCTCTCCTTGATTGTGTGCAACTCGCTGACTTCCTGGATGTTTTTTTATCTAGATCAAGTATTATTTGCATCATAGCACTCACCATACTTGATCTCATGTGCTCTTTCATCTCCTTCTTTTTTCTTGAAATCAATACTGAGAGCCTTCTTGAAGATTTTGGAAATGTTTTCTTTCCTCCTGTCATACTTGTACCACAGAGGATTATTTACTAGTTTATGCTCTAGAAGAGTCTATTGATGAGGTATTCTGGGTTTCTTTGGATATCTTGGAATTTATATCAACCTATGGATTCTCTACATTCATACACCATTATCCTAATCCTTCTCCTTTTTCCCACATGATCACTTGCACACATCCTCTCAATGTAAATAAAGTCAGATACCTTATGCATTCACTTGGACACTTATTTCACTGAGCTAATTTCTTCTCTAATGGTTCAAATTTCAAGTCATCGAACCATCTTGGAGATGATTATAGTTCTCAATAACTTGTATTCCTACTTACACATCATTGGATCTTGGTTGTTATACATGATCCCAATTTCCATCCTACAACTTTTCTTGATCTAGGTGAGTAGATTTCTCTTCTTCAAAAGAATAAGATTCCTCTAGACATCAACATTTAGTTTGGAGAAGCATTAGCGATAGTTCAAAATTTTTGGTTTTCCTTTCATATCCTTTCTTGAGGGAGGATTTTTCCCATGTGGTTTTTCCTCTTTCCTAAGTTCTTTGGACAATATAATTGTGAAGGGTGACCATAGACTTGTTGTTGGACCCTATATAGTTCTATATTTCCAATTAGTTCAGACATATCATAATAAATTTGGACTTAAAGTGGGGTGTTGGGACATTATTAACCCACTCCATACTTAGGATAACAATATTTAATCATTTTTATTAATTTCCTACCTACTAGCCTAGATAGTTTGCATCCACTTGCATCGCTTGGTCAAAACTTGCCATATATATCCCAAAAATTCCTTTATCCTAATCCTCGTTAGATATTGTCCACTTTATTGACTTCTAGAATTAGTGAGTACACCTTATTGCATATTTTATTTTTACCCTTCTTTATTCTATCTATTCAGTGGATAAGGTAAAGCTAGTCAACTAGGGAACCACTATTTTTTATTACCAACACATCCTCCATGGTTTTTCTCTTTAGATTCCAAGATTAACATTTTTTTCCATTACTCATGACAAATCACTCATGTTTTATCCAATTCATGAGGTCCTTGACAGAGTTGGAAAGTTCTTTAGCCACTTATGGGGGTTTATCATATTTAGTAAGCGTGATTTATGAGCTAGCATGAGTTGTCTTCTAACAGCTCAATTTTCCTTTATAAGGATGTTTTATTATTGTAATAAACAATCATCATTTATTTATCACTCCATAATGTGTGTTCATTATTCTTCTTATTCTCTCCTTATTCTAATTCTCTGCATTTCCCTGTGAAGTTAATTGTGTGCTTATATTCTTAGCTTATTTATAGAATTCTTGCTACCATCAAGGATTTAGAATTCTGACATGGTATCAGAGCCTTGCATTTAGAATTTTGACAATGGTAGTCTTTCTCAACTCAATAGAACTTGAAACCTAAAATTTATACATATGTAAAT